>JAGWEN010000771.1:0-57337 GCA_018703685.1 Orius laevigatus
TCCCGCAAACACAGGAGAATTACCCGAGTAGTTAGTACTTATGAGTAATGTAATGGGGGGGGAAAAAAAGGTGCAGGCCAGAACGTGGAATGTGGGGAGATTGTGAGGAAAATGGGACAATTTCACTCAAACACATTATAATTACATAATTAGTTAATTGGTTAATTAGTTAAATTTAATTAAATTAATTACCTAATTAGTTAATAAATTTAAATCGGATCACGTGAAGATTATTTGGTTAAAATTTGGTGAAGATCGGACCGGTAGAAAGGCGTCACATTTTTGCAAACGTTAGGGTAATTACTTAATTAATTAATTACATTTTGGGAAAAATTTTTTTTCAGTCATAACTTGAATTTGGTTATAATTTTATTAAAATGGGACCAATTTCACTCAAACCATTATAATTAACTAATTAGTTAATTAGTTAATTAATTACCTAATAGTTAATGAAATTTAATCGGGATCACGTGAAGATTATTTGGTAAAATTGGTGAAGATCGGACTGGTAGAAAGCCCGTAGCACACTTTTGTAAACTTTAGACAGACATATCTCCGCCATTTGTCGAATTTCAAAAATCGCTCCTCGTCACTTTCAAGATAACCACGAAAGGAGATTGTGTAAAAATTTCGTGAAAATCGGATGAAAATTGTGGCCGTGAAGTGTTCCGGAAAAAAGGGACGGACGGACGGACGGCGGACGGCCGGCACCACAGACAAAGTCATGTCCGACAAAGATCAAAAGTCAGTTTGACCCTAGGGGGTCTGGAAGACCCTTCCCCAAAAACCCGAATCCGACGGTATTACAATAACTTCTCTTTGAGAAAGTTAAAAGGGCCCCTAGTGTCCAAAAAGGGTTATAAATCAAGCCGAAAAGGGCCCTTTTCATCACAAAGAAACATAATCTAGTTAAAAGGGCCTCTTGTGTCCAAAAAAGATCAAAAACATAGCTTAAAAGGGCTCCTAGTGTCCAAAAAGGATTTAAAAAATCAACATAATAAGGGCCGCTAGTGTCCAAAGGATAAAAATTCAAGCTAAAAAAAGCCCCTAGTGTTTAAAAAAGATCAAAACCTAGCTAAAAAGGGCCCCTAGTGTCCAAAAACGATCAAAAATCAAGCTAAAAAAAGCCCCTAGTGTTTAAAAAAGATCAAAACCTAGCTAAAAAGGGCCCCTAGTGTTTAAAAAAGATCAAAACCTAGCTAAAAGGTCCAGCCTCAAAAGGTAAAAATCAGCTAAAAACGCCCCTAGAAAAGTTAAAGGAGGAGTAGTAGAGGACAAGATGTACAAAAGCTAGAGAGGAAAAGAAAGGGTGAAGTAGGAGCGCTAGGACTAGTAGCGGAGATAAAAGCGGACTATAACAAAAGTAAGCTAGTGTCTAGATGCAAACATCTAGCTTAAAAAGGGTCCCTAGCCTCTAAAAAGGGTAAAAATTCAAGCTAAAAAAGCCCCTAGTGTTTAAAAAAGATCAAAACCTAGCTAAAAACGTGTCCCTAGTGTCCAAAAACGATCAAAATTTAAGCTAAATACTTAAAAGGGCCCTTTTCGTCACAAAGAACCATAATAATCTAGATAAAAGGGCAACTTGGTGTCCAAAAAAGATCAAAAACCTAGCTGAAAAGGGCCCCTAGTGTCCAAAAAGGATTTTAAAAAAATCCGCTAAAATTCAAGCTGAAAGGGCCCTTTTCGTCTTAAAACCTCAATTTCGAAGTTTTTCGACGAAAAAGTAACTCTTAAAACCTCGATTTCGGAGTTTTTCGACGAAAATAAACTCTTAAAACCTCGATTTCGAAGTTTTTCGACGAAAAATTAACTCTTAGAACCTCGATTTCGAAGTTTTTCGACGAAAAATTAACTCTTAGAACCTCGATTTCGAAGTTTTTTGACGAAAAATTAACTCTTAGAACCTCAATTTCGAAGTTTTTCGACGAAAAATTAACTCTTAAAACCTCGATTTCGAAGTTTTTCGACGAAAAATAAACTCTTAAAACCTCGATTTCGAAGTTTTTCGACGAAAAATTAACTCTTAGAACCTCGATTTCCCATCGAATAGCCCAGGCCCCTGTGAAACGTTTCAGTACCTCGAATTTTTTGCTCTTTCGGCCCGGTCCGCCCCTGCCCTAGTGTATAAAAAGGATAAAAAATGAGGGTAAGATGAGGTGTTTTGGGCTTAACTAGCAGCACCCTTTGCTGTTGTGCAGTTCTTGCCATTTTTTGTCCAAAAACCTAGCTTATTGAGTCTCAACTGCTGTAATACCATCCCTAACCACTTATGGTTCTCTCTTTCCAGATGACGACTGCGGCCCAAATAGATTCAAATGCAAGTCGACCGGCTCGTGCATTCTGCTAGCGTATCGTTGTGATGGGACGCCAGAATGTCCGGACGGTTCGGATGAGACGGCGCCCGAATGCGACGACTCTAGCGCTTCGAGTCGAAAGTGTCGCGACGGGGAGTTTGCATGCGCGGCGTCGCGTCGTTGTCTTCCAAACTCGTGGCTCTGCGACGGCGAAGTCGACTGCCCCGAAGACGCTTCCGACGAAGATCCCTCCAAATGCGACGAAGCGGACAAATGCGAATGGGACACCCTCAAATGCCCGAGCGAATTCAAGTGTGTCCATCTACGGAACTTCTGCGACAAAGCGGACGACTGCTTTTTCCACGATTTCGACGAAGGGAAGTTCTGCTGTAAGTCTATCTTGAGTTCGCATTCCATTTTTTGATCAAACTTTCACAGCAAGCACAAACTGTACGGCGCTCAATTGCAGCTATAAATGCACTCCGACACCGTTCGGGCCGAGATGTTACTGCGATCGCGGTTTTCGAGTTTCGAAGAACACGACATGTATCGACTTAGACGAATGCGCTTTGGACGGGAGCTGTGACCAACTTTGCACGAATTCCATCGGAAGTTTTAACTGTAGTTGCGTACCCGGTTATGTATCATCAGGGCGGAGCTGCAAAGCGGTCAACGTACCTGTAGACGAGCCTCCGACTCTTATATTCAGCAGCTCGACTTCTATTCGACGGATCGACCTCAAAGGGAATCGCTACAAAGGCGACTCGGACCGAAAAGAGGGCCAAACTTTGGCCATCGCTTTTGACCATAGGGCGCAGAAGATATGCTTCATACGTCAACGTTCGACCCCGATCGGCCTCACATGCGCCTCAGTTGACTCAATGAGCGACCACAAGGACATGCCGAATCCTCCACTCATTAACTTCAGCTGTAAGATCTTTTCTTACTACTGCTAAGGGAAAGTGGGGCAAGACGGCATGGGAGGCTACTAGGGGGAGAGTGGGGAAAGACGGCATGGGAGGCTACCAGGGGGAGAGTGGGGCAAGACGGCATGGGAGGCTACCAGGGGGAGAGTGGGGCAAGACGGCATGGGAGGCTACTAGGGGGAGAGTGGGACAAGACAGCATGGGAGGCTACTAGGGGGAGAGTGGGGCTGGGATAGGTGACTGCTCTGGGAAGAGTGGGGCAATAAAGCACTGCAGGCTTTTCATTGCACTTTTCTAATCTGGTTTTGTAGCTATCATCCATATGGCACTGGACTGGGTCTCTGGGAATTGGTACTTCTTGGATGACAGTCGGGAAATCATTTATCTGTGCTCTTCTTCGCTCGAATACTGCATGATCCTCGTGGACGTCTCGCTGAACAAACCGCGAGGCATCACTCTCGACCCGACCAAAGGGTAACCACCACTCATTTTTGTGCCTTTAATGACCTTCTTTTAGGTGCATGTTCTTCACCAAATGGGGGACGATCTCGCCGACATTGGAACGCGCGAATTTGGACGGGACTGGCCGTAAAACGTTGGTGAATCAGAAAATCGTCTACCCTTTCGGCTTGACTGCGGATTATCCGCTAGAGCAGATCTATTGGGTCGATACGTACCTGGATTTGATCGAGCGCATCAATTACGACGGCACAAACAGGAAGACCATTCGTAAAGGGACACCTGTGCAGAATCTATTCGATATTACGGTTTTCGAGAACAACCTTTATGTGACATCATGGAGGAACCATAGTGTGATGAGAATCAACAAGTACGATTCTTATGACTACGAGATATTGACGAACGATTCGAAGCCGTTTTCAATCAACGTATACCACCGTCAGCGTCAGCCTGAAGTGGCTCATCCGTGCCGCATCAACAACGGGAAGTGCGCACAGATCTGCATACCTTTCTGGAAAAACAACTCCGCCTCTGCGAAATGCGCATGCGGCTCCGGATATAAACTCATCAAAAACCAATGCGTCAATCTGACCCATAATTCGTTTCTGCTGTATGGAAAGGGTCATCCGGGTATGATTAAAGGCTTGATTTTGTCCGCAAATGGAGACGGAGAGACGATCATTCCTGTTGTAGACCTTCATAGGCCGTCTTCGATTGACTACGATCCTGTGAAAAAGTTGATCTACTATGTAGACCAACAGCCATATATGATAGGGAGACAAGCTATCGATTCTAATGGTAAAGAGACATTCATCAATGATAGTCTATCAAATTGTGAAGGGATCGCTGTTGATACGCTTGCGAGGAATCTTTACTGGACTGATGAAGGGCATGAGACATTAAGTGTTGCTTCGCTTGAAAAGCCGCTTATTCGGCGGACGTTGTTCACAGATTTGGCACATCCTCGTGCTATTGTTCTTCATTTGTCGTACGGGAAGATGTATTGGGCAGAATGGGATGTAGCGACGACGAAAAATGCGAGGATTCAGACGTCGATGATGGACGGAACTGCGCGTTCCGTTTTTATCCAAGGTGACCTTCAATGGCCTTCAGGTCTATCGATTGACCAACTCCGAAACCGACTTTATTGGTGTGATGCGTATCTGGATCGTATTGAGTATGCAGACTTAAGCAGCAAAGAGCGTCAAGTGTTATTGGACTCTTCAAAACTGGATCATCCGTACGGTCTTACATATTTCGACAACCGCATCATTTGGACCGAACTGCAAAACGGGACTGTGCAGTCATACAATCTTGGAGATGATACGATTCAGGTCGTGAGCGTGCAGAATCCTCCTCTGTTTGAAATCAAAGCGTTTGGTGATGTCAAAAGTGCGGTCTCTCCATGTCCGAATTGTACGCATTTGTGCTTATTGAATGGCACCCGTTCGGCGACGTGTGCATGTAAAGATGGATATGGAGGCGACAAGTGCGACAAAGAAGAGCAAAAAGTTGAGAATAAGACGTGCAACGATTTTATGGCGAGGTGCAGAACTGGGAGGTGCATTTTCAAAACGTGGTTCTGCGACGGTCAAATGGACTGCGGACCAGGAGACTTGAGTGATGAGGAGAACTGCAACAAGACGACGTGCAGCCCAAATTTGTTTCAGTGCGAAAACGGCCTTTGCATTTCGCCGGACTTTTTCTGTGACGGGGACGACGACTGCCGAGACAACTCGGACGAAAACGGATGCGACCAAAGATGTAAAAAAGAAGAGTTCTACTGTGTCTTGGATGATGTGTGCATACCGAAAGAGAACGTCTGCAACGACGTCAACGACTGCGCTAGCGGATGGGACGAGCGCTCCTGCCACGATAAGTTCTGCGAAAAAGGCTTCCTCTGCAACGACGGCACATGCATTCCTGCCGAACAAAAATGCGACGGTACGCCACACTGTCCGGACAGCTACGATGAAATAGTCTGCGGTAATATCAAATATTTGTCTTGAAATCTCATCTCTGTTTCAGATTATGAAGAAAAATATAATAAAAAAGGCTCCACGCTAGTATGCAAAGATGGCGACTGGCTATGCGACAACAAAACAAGATGCGTTGCATTGCAATTCCTCTGCGATAACAAAACCCATTGCTTAGATCGTTCTGACGAGTCTCCTCTATGTGAAGAACCGCAGTGTCCAGGCGACTGCGGTCAATCACCTTGCTTCAAGACTCCAGAAGGGCCATACTGCGTCAAAGACTGCGGCCCTAGCTGCCTCACTGTACATGAAACGGTTGCACCCTATCTCATATTCAGCAACAGACATGAAATCCGAAGTGTCGATTTGATCAATTTGACTGTCCGTGCATTGATATCATCTTTAAAGAATACCATAGCGTTGGACTTTTTCCATAGCGAAAAAGGCGACACGATATACTGGACTGATGTTATCGACGACAAAATTTACCGCGGTTCCATCATTTCTGGAAGTATGAAATCAAAAGTAGATGACAGATAATATTTTTTTGTTCTTGTAGCTATTGGAAGCATAGAGGTCGTCGTGCAGACCGGCTTAGCGACTGCGGAAGGCCTCGCTGTCGATTGGGTCGGAGAGAATCTCTACTGGGTGGAGTCGAATTTGGACCAGATCGAAGTCGCCAAGCTGAATGGAAGCTACAGACGAGCTTTGATTGCCGGATCAATGGAAAGTCCGCGAGCGATCGTCCTTGACCCTCGCTACGGTCTCCTCTTTTGGACGGACTGGGACTCGAAACTTCCCCGAATCGAGTCGTGCGCTATGACAGGTCAAAATAGAAAAGTCATCGTCAGAATCCAAGAGATATCGAATGGCGGCGCTTGGCCTAATGGTCTTACTTTGGACTATGATGAACTTCATGTTTATTGGATCGATGCCAGGTACATGTTTTGGGGAGTGGGGCAAGACAAAATAGGAGCATAGACAAAACACTTGTTTTGTCTATGATAGGAGGCTCCAATGGCGTATATACGGGGGGGGGGGTAAAGGGGTAATCCCCTTAAACTATAAAAATAAACTTAAATGAGAAATTTGTTGAAAATCAAAGGTCTTGTATTGTAGTTCTATGTAGTTCTAGGAGAGATAGTATATGGGCAGGATTGCATAGGAAACTTGTCGATTTGAATGCAGATCTGCATTGCCCTGCTTTATGTCTGACTTCATCTTGCCTTTCAATGCTTAAAAGCTAATATCGCTTCTTTTTAGGTCGGATTCGATACACAGAGTCAACTACGACGGGAGCAACCATTATGAAGTGATGCGAGGTCACGAGTTGTTGTCGCAC
Source organism: Orius laevigatus (assembly GCA_018703685.1). Classification (NCBI taxonomy): domain Eukaryota; kingdom Metazoa; phylum Arthropoda; class Insecta; order Hemiptera; family Anthocoridae; genus Orius; species Orius laevigatus. The sequence goes on from JAGWEN010000771.1 coordinate 6,998, forward strand.
CCGTTCGCCATAACGATCTACCGCGATTCGATGTACTGGACGGACTGGAGGTCCAACTCAGTACTCCGCGGTTCCAAAGATAACCGTTCACCGATCGCTGTCATTCAGAGGACTTTGACGCAGCCATTCGACATTCAAGCGGTCCATCCGAGCAGGCAGCCTCATCCGAAATTCAACCCGTGCGAAAATAACGGGAACTGCTCTCATCTCTGTTTGATCGGGCTGAACTTGACGCGCGCCTGCGCTTGTCCTCATGTTATGCGATTGGACAGCAACAACCTAACTTGCGTCGACAACGATGTCATCTTGTTGTTGGTCAACAACAAAGAGATCCGCGGTGTCGATCTTTCCGCGCCAAACACAATCCCGACAATCACCATCCCAGTAATGGATCCATCCGATGTCGACTTCATATCCGATCCCCGTATCCTGTTTTGGTCCGAAAAGCACACGAACCTCATCCGCAACACGTTTTTGAACAAGCACATCTCCAAAACTGTCCTCGACACCGGAATCAAAAACCCGACGTCCATCGCTATAGACCACATCTCCAAAAACATCTTCATCTCCACCTATGAGAACAGATCGAAAATCATCGCCACGAACCTCAACGGTGAATACTACACCCAAATCTACGTCTCTGACATGAAAATCACAAACCTCTGCCTAAACCCGATCCAAGGCAAAATATACTGGGTAGAGCACGATGTCATTTATTGCTCTAACATGGACGGTACGGGCAAATGGTCTGTAGCTAATGGAAACATCAAGTCAATTTCTATGGACATCAACAACAACATATTGTATTACATCAACAACAATATTGTGCAGTCATACTCCATACATGACAGAAACATAACAACGTTGTTCAACTACACGGATCCAAAATCCTTATACTATTACAACAACAACATCTACGTCCTCGATAACGCTGTCTACATCAACGATACAATTTTGATCAACAACACGGATGCTTCCATCATCAAAATATTCAATCCTGGAAGAAAAATGATGAATTCGTGTTCGAAAAATGACTGCGATCATCTCTGCTTGCCTGTTTCGCCGACATCGAAAAGCTGTTTGTGCTCAGTCGGGTACTACAAGAAAGACGAAAGCTGTGTCGCGTACGATGATCTGATAGTGTATTCCGTCGGCTACGAATTGAGATCGAACAAATCGGGTCTGTTGCCGCTTTCGAAAATTTCGTCTGCTTCGGAAATAGACTATGATGCGTACGGCGACTTTCTTTATTGGTCGGACAACGATTTAGGGATGATCGTCCGTATCAAAAGGGACGGTACCAACCGCACTGTTGTCGTTGGCACTGATGATGTCGCTACCTTTATTACTGGATTCGCATACGATTATATATCTGGGAATATCTACTGGGCGGATCAACGGCTCAAGGTTATCTTTGTGTCGACTTATGATTCCAACTTTACTCGTGTCGTCGTCCAGAATCTTGATTATTCGCCGACCTTTCTGCAGGTAGACCCATTTCAAGGTCTTCTTTTCTGGGCCGGGAACAGGAAAACTGTATTGTATTCGAGCAGAGCTGGACAAAACATGGGAAAAAACGTGGTTGCCATCTACAGGACGAATGATGTCACAGGTTTGACGCTTGATGTCCAAAATGAGACGATATACTACAGTGACAATAAAGCTATCTATGCCATTGGATACACTGGTCACGAGAACATCACGGTGAAAACATTCACGAATGAAACAAGCATCCAAAATCTCATTTTCTACAATGGGCATCTCTATTGGATCGATCCTGGTCATGATGGGTTGATGGCATCGATCAAATCGATGTCCGTTTATCCAGGATCTGGGGTTGTATCGATCGAATCGGGGATCCACGAGACTGTTTTCGATTTGACGGTTGTTTCCACAAAACGGAGATTCAACCGGACAAACGCTTGTGCGCTCGGACATCATTCATGTGCTGAAATCTGCCTGTTTGATGGCGAGAAGGCGAACTGTGTTTGCTCGCATGGAAGACCGGTCGGAAGCCAATGCCGCGGTTATGAGGAGTTCTTGATCTTCTCGCTTATCAACCGGCTGGAGACTCTTCATATGGAAGGAGATCCAGACCACAACTCGCCGTTGCCGACCATCAAATCGAACACGATGATGCGCAACACAATCGGACTCGCATACGACTACAAGAAGTCATTGCTGTTCTACTCGGACATACAAAAAGGAGTCATCAACTCCGTTTTCTTCAACGGGAGCGGACATCGAGTCATCACCAGCGGCCAGGGGAGCGTCGAAGGCATGGCGTACGACGATTCCTCCTCCACCCTATACTGGACGTGCAACACAGTCTGGACTATCTTCAAAAAAAGCATTCAAGACGACAAAGATCCTGAACCTGTCATCATTTTATTGAAAGACGACAAACCTCGTGGAATCGCTGTCGACCCTTGTGAAGAGTAAGTTGAAATAATAAACCGTTTGCTTAATTTTCTTTTAGACGACTATATTGGACAAATTGGAACAATCAGCATCCGAGTATACAAAGATCGTTTACCAATGGACGGATGAAACAGGCGATAATAACGTCGGAGATAAGGATGCCGAATGCAATCGCACTGGACCATGCAGAGCGGAAATTGTATTGGGCGGACGCACGCTTGGATAAGGTCGAGAAGTGCGATTACGATGGAAGGCATCGTGTCGTGCTCAGCTTGGCTAAGACGCAGCATCCGTTTGCCATGGCAGTACACGGTGACTACGTCTTCTGGACTGATTGGTACACACAAGGAGTCTACAGAGCGGACAAGCTTACCGGTGCGAACTCCATCCTTATGAAGAAATACGAAACGAGACCGATGGGCATCGCTGCAGTCGCTAACATCACGTACGATTGTAGAGTCCCTTCTCCGCCTCATTGCGAACGCGGCCCAGATGGGAAATGCCGCACCAAATGTTCGCATGACGAATTCGACTGCCTAGACGACCTCTGCATACCGTACCATTTGACATGCGAAGGGCAGAAACATTGCGCCAACGGTTTGGATGAAGACGATACCTACTGCGGTAACTAAAAAAACCTAATAGAAATTTTTACTGACGTGTTTCTAGCCAATCGGACGTGCATCGAAGGATATTTTGGATGCTCCGATGGCCGCTGTATTAAAGACGAGTTTAGATGTGATGGCGTCAACAACTGCCATGATAAGGCAGACGAGATGTATTGCACGTGCAATTTGAGTGAGTCGCCTTCCTTGTTAACTTTCACGAAAAGGGGATCCAGGAGGGTACGGGAGGTGGTGGATGAGTGGGGGACATAACGGGAGAGTGCCGGGAGGTGGTAGAATGTTGAGGAGGGAGATTTGATTAGGGGGGTACTGGAGGGTAAGGGAGGTCATGGGGATTTCTCCTCCATAACTACCTTTCTCACCTAATGGACGTTTTAGCTACACACTTCTTATGTGGTACTGGTCAGTGCATCTCCAACAAACTTCGATGCGATCAAGATCCAGATTGTCCAGATGCTTCAGATGAAATCGGATGTCGTAAGTACTGCTTATATCACTGTTTGTAGTAAACAAATTTTTAGCGTTCACACTATGCAATTTGTTCGCCGCACCTGAAATCACGATGATAAAATGCAATAAGACGACTGCCTGTATCCATCCGAGATGGATATGCGACGGCAATGATGACTGCTGGGACAACTCGGACGAAGAAAACTGCACGACGACTCCCCCGCCTCCTGTCAAATGCGACGCCGCGATGTTTCAATGCAAGACGAACAAAAGCTGCATAAAGCATGAATGGGTCTGCGACGGCGATCAAGATTGCGCGGACGGGTCGGACGAAGAGAACTGCAAACATTACTGCCAACCTGATCAATTCAAATGCGGCGGCGACTGCATACCGTATTCTTATGTATGTGACGGCAACAAGGATTGTCTTGACGGTTCCGACGAGCACGAGTTGTGCATACAAAGGGCATGTACGGCTCGAGAGTTTAAATGTAAAGGAACGCAGAAATGTATTCCGTCAAGTTGGGTCTGTGACGGTACGGGCGACTGCGACGGAGGAAGTGACGAAGAAGACTGCTTGACTAACCGGAAATCCGAGTGCCTCCCTCCGTTGAAGTTCCGCTGCAGAAACAACCGCTGCATCGACTCTGAATACTATTGTGATGGCGAAAACGACTGCGGGGACAAAAGCGACGAACCTGACACTTGTGAAATCGATATGGAATGTGCAGAAGGAGAGTTTCCATGTCGGAACGGACGCTGCATCCATGCAGCTCTTGTATGCAACGGTTTCGACGACTGCGGCGACCATTCCGATGAAGACATGGAAAACACTGAATGCCGTAAGTTGCCTTCTATACCTTCATCTCTTATCGTCCTTTTCAGAAAACACGAGCTGTACTGGAGAACACGTTTTCGAATGCAAAAATGGTCTTTGCATCAACAATACATTGCTCTGTGATGGAGAAAACAACTGCGGAGATTTCAGCGACGAAGATCGATGCAGTACGTCCATTTATATTGTATTTGCTCAACCTCTTTTCCAGATATTAATGAATGCGACATTCCAAACACGTGTGGGCAAATTTGTACTGATCTTCCAGTAGGGTTTAAATGCTCATGCAAGACCGGATACAAGACGCATCCGATGACGCCCGATTTATGCATCGACGTCAACGAATGTGAAGACGAAGAGTCGATCTCTCCTTGCGACCAAATCTGCTACAACCGCATCGCCGGCTACGAGTGTTCCTGCAATGATGGATATGTTCTGCGACCCGATGGGAAGACTTGCAAAGCCGAAAGCGACATACCGATGCAGCTTTTGTTTACGAATAAGTTTTACATTCGGCTAATGGATTTAAGAGGGAATATGACGATATTGACCGATTCGTTGACTAATGCTGTCGCACTGGATTTCGATTGGGTCAACAAATGCATTTATTGGAGCGACGTGACTACTATTCAATCCAAGATACAGCGGAAATGCGAAGGGAAGAATGAAACTGAGGTAATGACTTTGTTTTATGCTTCGTGCTCTGTATTTTGTGTTGTAGCAACTTCATACGAATATGCTGGAAAGTCCGGATGGAATCGCTGTTGATTGGGTTGGAGGAAATCTTTATTGGTGCGATAAGGGTACGAATACGATCGAGGTGTCGAAATTGGACGGGCGATATAGGAAGACGTTGATATCTGGGAGTCCGCTTCAGGATCCACGTGCTATCGTCTTGCTTCCGGATGAGGGTTATCTCTTCTGGTCCGATTGGTCGGATAAGCCTCATATTGGGAAAGCGGCGATGGACGGTAAACACGTGAGGGTCATCATCGAGGAGCATCTAGGTTGGCCGAATGCTTTGACTTTGGACTACGAATCGAGACGTCTCTACTGGGCGGACGCTCGTTTGGACTACATCGGGATGTCCGACTACGAAGGGAATTCAAGGAAGATCGTCCTTAGCAGAGGTAAGCATCTTTCGCTCATCGAAAAATTGGACTATATGAATACCAACCGAAAATTTGGTCAAGCAGTGATCAACTGGACTGCATGTATTGTGCAATGTTGGCAAATTGGACTACATTTGTGTGGTCCGATGTTGCTGAATTTGACTACATATGTGTGGTCTTATGTTTCCAAAATGAACTACAACTGTGTGGTAAATTGGGCTACTTGTCATAGTCTGAAGTTGCCAATGCTCAATGAGCCAATTGTGCTATTTTTCTCGGCACAATGAGTCCATGAATGGGGCTACTTTGCACAGTACCCGCGCCATATTGGATTACTTTGCGCAGTACAACCCTGCCATATTGGATTACTTTGCAATGTACAATTTGCCAACTTTTCCTAGCAGAGGTACCATATCACTAATGCTATAAATTTTTTGTTGTAGAGAAAAATCCGAATTTGAAACTTCACCATGTCTTCGCGATTGCTGTATTTGAATCTCACATTTACTGGACCGACTGGGAGTTGAAGACGATCGAAACGTGCCGTAAAACAGGCCTCGGGGGCTGCAGAAGTTTGAACAAAACGATTCACAGACCGATGGACATCCACGTCTACCATCCTTATAGGCAAAAACCAGTGGCGGTTAACCCGTGCGAGAATAACGGCAACTGCAGCACACTCTGCCTTTTGACGCCTGCAGAGAACGGAGGTATCGTGAAGCAATGCGCGTGTCCTAACGATTTCGTGCTCCAAGACGGTGAATGCAAAGGTGCATGCAATAAAGCTCAATTCGAATGCAACACCACCTACAAATGCATAAACTTCTGGTGGAAATGCGACACGCAGAACGACTGCGGCGACAACAGCGACGAGCCCGACTCGTGTCCCGAATTCAAATGCAGACTCGGCGAGTTTCAATGCCGCAATAAAAACTGCACTCATCCATCCGACCTCTGCAACGGAGTCGACAACTGCGGCGACCTCAGCGACGAGAAAGACTGCGACAACTACACCTGTTTAAGTTCGCAGTTTAAATGCTCTGGAAGTAACACAACTCAGGCAAAATGCATATCGGACAATTTGGTCTGCAATGGAGAAAAGAACTGCCCAAATGGGGAAGACGAGAAAGACTGCAAAATCAATTGTACTGCGAAGAACAAGTTCGCGTGCGATTCGGGTAAATGCATACCTCATGTTTGGTTGTGCGATTTGACAGACGACTGCGGAGATAATAGTGACGAGAAGAATACGACATGCTTGAATAGAACATGTGCTGAAACAGAGCACAGGTGCAGCAACGGTCGTTGTATACCGAATACATGGCTATGCGACGGCTCTCCTGACTGCTCAGATCATTCAGATGAGCCGAAATACTGCCATAAAGAGATGACATGCGATCCGACATATTTCAAATGCGAGAACGGCCAGTGTATTCCAGGTCGGTGGAGATGCGACGGGACGAACGACTGCCAGGACAAAAGCGACGAAAAAGACTGCATGCCGCGCGATTGCAGTGAAGCGGAATTCAAATGCGTCAACGGGCAATGCATACATCGAGACTTCCTCTGCGACGGCATCACCAACTGCGAGGACAAATCGGATGAATCGAACTGTACGACGACGTGCTCTCCTCAGGAATTCAAATGCGAAACGACGGCCGTTTGCATATTTAAGGAATGGGTCTGCGACGGCGACACGGACTGCTTCGACGATTCAGACGAGAAGAACTGCACCAAGATAAGATGTAACGACGACGAGTTTTCGTGCGGGGATTCGTGTGTGTCGAATCGTTGGCTTTGCGACGGCGAAGAGGACTGCGCCAACGGGCAAGACGAGTCCGAAGAAGTCTGCTCAACACGAGAATGCCCTCCTAGTCGTTTCCGCTGCACCAATCACCGTTGCATACCATTATTCAAAATGTGCGACGGATCCAATGACTGCGGCGACTACTCGGACGAAAAAGACGTTTGCCAAAGACACCATATATGCCATTCGAATAGCTTCCAGTGTAAATCCAGCGGGCATTGCATCTCGAAGAATATGACATGCGACTCGAACCCAGACTGTCCGGACGGAAGCGATGAAGAGAACTGCCACAAGGCGCTCTGCGACACGGTCGCATGCTCGCAAACTTGCATTGAGAAACCGTCCAAAGGTTTTGCTTGCCAATGCGTCGAAGGTTATAGTCCAGTCGAGAATAATCTATGCAGAGCAGACGGGCCACCAGTCGAAATCTTGGTTTCCGTCGATTCTTCCATTTTGACGCTTGCGCCACAAAAGACGTTTTCAGTACTCGACGTCCTTTACACGAACGCTTCCAAAATAGTCTCATTCGACATCAACTATTCGCAAGATCGCCTCTTCCTCCTGTTCGACCACATCATTGTTGCGAGAACCCCGAAAGAGAACAACACAATATACGAAGATCATAAAGTAAACTTTAAATGTATAGCGTATGATTGGATGGGGAAATCATTGTATGTCGGTTCGGAGCGGAGTCTTTTCGTCGTCTTTCCTGGGCAGAACCGTCTGGTGACTTTGCTGAAGCGACACATGCGCGATATCGTCCTCGACGTTGAATACGGTCGGATGTTCTTTGTGAGCGAGCACGGGCGCGAGATGCGAGTCGAGAGCGCTTCAATGGACGGGAGCGACGTCAAAACGCTCGCCTCGACTGAAAACAAAGACGAAGTTGTCTGGCCGAGTTCGCTCGCGTTAGATAGAGCGACGCATCGCCTCTACATCGCTGATGTCAAACGCAAAACCATCATAAGCATGAATCAAGACGGAAAAGAGAAATTCATCACCAACAGTAAGCATTCTTACCTTTCATAAGCCCTCAACCTCTTTTTACAGCGTTTCACTACAAACCGTACAAAATCGAGGTGTTCGAAAACGAGATCTACATGATCGTCTACGGGGACGCTCTGGTCGTCAAGCTCGACAAATTCGGACGAAGGGCGAACGCGACTTCCGAGCACAAGATGGCCGAAAAGGGGAAAACGGCGCGAATCGTCGTCAAGCAGAAGCAAGCGCAAAGACGATGTAAGTTCTCATTTGTTTTTCTGCGGAAAAATTTAAATTTTCGTTTTCAGATCAAGAACGATGTATGGATAAGTGCAACAACGATTTGTCCGTTTGCCTCCTGAGCGGTCGCTTCAACGAAAGCTGCCCGTGCGTCGATGGCTCCATAAGGAAGAAGTCGTCGAAAAGATGTGAAGCAGTCGATGCCTGTTATGATAACTACTGCGTAGGAGGGAACTGCATCATAAACGAATACGGCCTGTCGTGCCAGTGCCATCCTTTATATTCAGGACAACGATGCGAGAACTACGCATGTGCCAATTACTGCAAAAACAAAGGTCAATGCGTTCCCAAAAAAGACGACCCGATGTCCCCGCAGTGTCTTTGCCCGAGCGAATGGACCGGTCCTAGGTGTACGGTTCCAGCTAAAGACTGCAACGGTTTATGCCTGAATGGTGGCAAATGTAAAGTGAGCGGCGATAAGACTAGATGCGAATGTCCGCTCGGTTTTACTGGCGTTTGGTGCGAGCAATGTCCCGAACTGCAGTGCGGACATGGAGGTCTCTGCGTGCGCGACGAGGTCACCAAGAAGATCTCATGTAACTGCACTCATGGATACAAAGGCGAGCGATGCGAGATCTCCGATTGTGCGAACTTCTGCGGAAACGACGGCAACTGTACGCTCACGTCGACGGGCCCCGTTTGCAAATGTCTTCCCGGTTTTACGGGCAAACGATGTGAGCACAATATATGCAACGACTATTGCCAAAATGGTGGATTGTGCACTAAAGGTACGTGGGAGCCGAACTGTACGTGCCCGCCCAAATTCGCGGGAGAAAGGTGCGAGATAAATTTGTGTTCGTGTTGGTGTCCTGATGAGAAGGACTGCGTGTGTCCGCAGGCGCCGTTGAAGGAATGCCATAGCGACTGCAAATGCAGGAATGGTGGGACATGCGTGAAGATCGGGGATCAAAACGTGTGCCGCTGTCCTGAAGGGTGGGGCGATACCGAGTGCGAGACTCCTGTCAATTCGAGATTGTGCGGTTCTTATTGCCACAATGGTGGCGAATGTAACGTCGTGCGGAATAGCCCGCATTGCTATTGCCCAGATGGATGGAGCGGGAGTCAATGTCAGTCTTGTAAGCGTGACTGCAAAAACGGCGGGATGTGCGACTCGGACGGCAGATGCCTCTGTCCGGATAACTACGACGGCGACCTTTGCCAGAATGCGATCCCCGAAGGTTCCACCTCCGTTGTTCTCCTCTTCTTCGGAGTCGTCTTCCTCTTCGGACTCATCTTCGCTGCTGCGTACTACGCGATAAGGACAAGGGCGAGGCGGAAACCGTTCGACCACGCTCGCATACGTGAGAACGTTGAGATCACGAATCCGATGTACGACGGGAACCTCGAAGTCGCCGACGACCTACCAACCGTAAGTTGACAATTTCTTCGCTAATTGCTACTATCAGACAATCTACTCATTCTTACCCCTACATCCTCTCACTCATATCCCAGGTAATCCGACAATCCAATGTTACCTGCCCCTGTTAATCTGACTTTCTCTGACTCATATCCGAGATACATATTCTGACAATCTCTCTCAATTAAATTTTTTTTTCCAGCGAGTAAATTTCGACAACCCTGTCTACGGAATGTTCGAAGAAAAAACGACGCTCCTCCAAGAACAGCGATAGTTTCACTCTCTACCTTCGCTCTCTATGTCGTAAATTTAGAAGAAAACAAAAAAAAAATTTTAAAGTGTCTCGACGAATTTAATAAATTGAAATTGTGCCAAATTTTTATGTTTTAAGTAAAAGAACTTTCAAGGTGCCAAATTTGAGTTTCTGTCAATTATTGTCTAGTTATTAAATTTTTTTATTGTGATTTTATAAAAATGAACGTTTTTTTTCCTGTATATTTTCTTTCTCTCTATAGTCAATAAGTTTTTTTTTTTCTTATTTGTAATTTGTTAATAAATACTATTTGTAAATACTAAGTCTCATTACTGGGAGGGAAAAAGGGAAGTTTTGGACCAAAACTTTTGGTGCAGAAGGTAGGAAAATGAAAGCACTCCACAGCCTTCATGATCAGCAATATGATTCACTGCCTTTGGTTTGAAAAAACTATTGTGTTAGAAATATACGTTTCTTATTTATTTAACACTTAAATTAAAGACAAAAATAAACAAAAATGAAGGGTTCTGAGAAAGAGTCAGTTTTTGTCAACTTCTTCGTTGACTTCTTGTGCGAGCCCGCAGAGTTTTTTCCACTGGACGGCCGAAAGCGAGATACCTTTGCGACCGGGTAACATTTCGCCGTCTTTCTCGTAGTATTCACGTATGTCGACCATTATGCGACCTTTGAATTCACGGACTTTGACCATCCGGTTGCGATCGAGGGTCCACGACGGTTCGCCTTTCGAGTCTACGGTTTTTGATTTCGCTTCCCCGTCGCTTTTCGACTTTTTCCCTTTCGCCATTTTTGAAGGCATCTGGAACAAGCAAGCACAAAAATTGAGATAATCAGTATTGACGGGTACACTCTCCAGTGAATCCCTCATCAAAATTTCTATTTTCTACACAATTTTCCAAAGAAATTGTGCAAAAAATAAAGAAAGAGATTGATAAAATTAAGCACTAGTTTGATTTTTTTTTTTTTTTTTTTGTTTTGGAAGGTGGACTAACGAATACAGATTTTTGTTGGGTTTGGACATATTTTAATGGTCGTATGACTTTGTCGGGGTTTTAACTTTTTTTTCTTGCTAGATTTGAAGTGTCCGACGATATTGCAGCAAGTAGGTACTTAGAAAAGTAGGTAGGTCATGTTTTGGTAAAAATGAATGAATATTTAGTTTTCACTTACATCGTCAGGGCCGGAATCCGAAGAAGATGAATCGTCTTTCCTTTTCGGCATTTTGTAAGTTTTGTTCAACTTAGGTAGGCAACAACTGCAATGAAATTTCAACAAAATGACTCGAAAACCGGTGAAACGTGCGGGCACAGGTGGAGTGGTCTGTGGTGGGGGTAAATGAACAGCTGAAAAGTGAAAAGAGCGACTCTGCGGTTTTTGCTGGAAATAGTGGAGGGGCCATCTTGTTTAGGTTGAAAGCGGGAAATTTATCGTTTGGCTTCTAAGCGGTAACACTGTTCGAATGCTTCCCAGTTTGTTTTGTCATCCCCGTTGGGCACATGATAGGCCGTCGGACCCCACGGATTCCCATTCAAAATTCAATTTTTGTCTCTCCACGCGATGAAAGTGACGGTCACCACTCTGACGGACGAGATCTTCGTTTTGGACGTCTCCGAAGATTTGGAGCTGGAAAACTTCAAAGCGTTCTGCGAGATCGAAAGCGGACTCCCTGCCCGCGACATTCTCATCGTCCACGAAGGGAAACCCTTGCTCGCCAACAATTCGAGCCTCAAAAACAACGGAATCAAAGACGGCGATGTCGTCATTCTACAGCACATGGGATCAGCAAACGCTCCGCCCCAATCAGGTAAACACGCCGAGTCATTATCCCAATTTCATCGAAATTTTCGTCATAAAATCGCTTATTTAAAATCTGGCTAAAATTGGCTCTTCTCGAAAAGATAAAAAATCTCCTTATAAAGGGAGAATCATTGTACCCATCTAAGGGATATCCTTGTCAAATAAAGGTTCAAATTAGGCCGAAAAGGGTCTTTTCTTATCAAAAAAAAGTTTCAAAGCAGAAAAGGGATTTTTAAAAAAAGGTCAAATTCTAAACGAAAATTGTCTTTCTTTGTCAAAATGTGTCTGAAAAGTGTCCAAAAAGGACAAAATCTAACAGAAAAGGGTCTTTTCTTATCAAAATACCTAAAAGGTTCAAATTCTTGCTGAATAGTATCTTTTCTTGCAAAAAACGGTCAGAATCTAAAAAAAAAAAAAAAAATGTTTTTCCTTGTCCAAAAGGGTTGAAATTTCGCTGAAAAGGGACTCTTCTAGTCCAAATCTGTCTTAAAAGTTTTTTTTTTTTTTCTTTTCTTTTCTTTCTTTTGTCCAAGAGGTCAAAATCTGGCTAAAAAGGGTCTTTTCTTTTCAAAAAGGACACAATCTAACAGAAAAGGGCCTTTTCGTATCAAAAAGGTTGGTACCTTTTTAAGAGTAAGTAGGTGCTTTGTTGGTGGGTAAATACTTTTTTTTTATCCGTTTTTATACTAGATAGGTCATCATCCTACTTTCACAACATACCTCAAGGATCTCTCCTATTTATATCACAGCAAAAACTTAATCGAATAAACATTCAAAAAACAAAAAATTACGTTTTATTTTTAAAATTCAAATAAGATACTGATCTTTCAATTCGATATTATTTCCTATAATTTATTTCGAATACAACAACAATCGTACCTACTTTATCACAGTTAGTTAATCAAGTACCTACTCTATTAGTAGTATAAAGTACCAACTTTTTTCAGAGTATGTAGGTAGGTACCTACTTTTCGTACACTTTGGATGTAATAATTTCGGTTTCAGTAATATTTCGGCTATAGTAATAATTTTACTTGGCACAGAGGGCATTACTATATCCGAAGTGTACTGCAGGTAGGTAAGAACCTACTTTTTCGGAGTAGGTAGATATTGTGTTTTAGTAGTAGGTTTTACCTACCTACCTAGGTGCCTTTTAGGTAGATTTCTTTCAGAAAATCTACCTATTGCAATGGGGGCAGTAGTCTCAGAATCAAAAATTTTTGTGATAGGTTTTCATTTCAGACGACCCCTGGACCCAAAACCACCTCATATCAAAAGTTTAAATATATATATATGTATATATATTATATATATATATATATATATATATATATATATATATATATATATATATATATATATATATCTATATATATATATATATATTCGCACGATAACTTGAGTATTTTTTTTTTAATATAATATGTACTTCAACTAGGAAGCACTGGATTCTGTTCCAAAACATTGTTGCCAAGTCGTGATATGTATTTTGTTTTTAATGTTTTTCAGGTAGTCTCGGGAGCCTCGATTTTAGTTCGATTCAAATTCCGGGTCGAAACTCGGCCCCGATCACAGTTTCGGGACTGGACGATCCATCGCGAATCCGCGATCTTTTCCTCGCAAACCCTGACCAGCTCGCCCTTCTCAAGCAGAACAACCCACGATTGGCCGAAGCCTTAGATACGGGTTCGTTGGACGAATTTTCGCGTATTTTACGCGAGCAGGTCTCGGAGAAGGAGCGACGCGAGGCGCAGAAGATGCGGATGCTGAAGGCGGACCCGTTCGACGTCGAAGCCCAGCGGCTCATAGCAGATGAGATCAAGCAACAGAACATCGAAGCGAACATGGAAGCAGCGATGGAATACAACCCGGAAACATTCGGGACGGTCGTCATGCTCTACATCAACTGCACCGTCAACGGCTATCCGGTGAAAGCGTTCATCGACAGCGGTGCACAGGCTACCATCATGTCTGCCGCATGCGCAGAGCGAGTCAACATCATGAGACTCGTCGACACAAGATGGGCGGGCATAGCGAAAGGTGTCGGTGTCCAGCGGATAATCGGTCGCATCCACATGGTCCAAGTTGCCATCGAAAACGACTTCCTCACGACCTCCTTCTCAATCCTCGAAGAGCAACCCATGGACATGCTTCTAGGCCTCGACATGCTCAGAAGACACCAGGTAAACGCTACATATGGATTCTTCTAAATTTTGTCGCTTTTCCAGTGTTGTATCGACCTTAAGAACAACGTCCTCCGAATCGGGACAACTGGAACAGAAACGCGATTCTTGTCCGAGCGTGAGCTTCCGGAAGTCGCTCGCCTCACTTCCCCTTCCGGCCTCTCCGACGAGCCCAAAAGGAGAGGTACCAAAAGAAAAATCCAACAATAATCATCTCATTGCAAAATAAAAATTGTCTTTCATTCTATCTACTTTGCCAATTAGGCGGCGGATTTTTTGGTCCCTCATGCTTTAAAAATTACCTCCCTAAAGTTAAAATCGATTTTCACTTTGAGTGGAAAACCGGTTTCCACCTTAAGAAGGTAATTTTTAAGCATTAAGGACCAAAAAATCCAACAGTTTTCGATTAAAGGCTGGCTATCAGTCCTACAATGAATTTCTTTTTTTTGTTAGTTGGAACCTCTTCAAGTTTAGAAATGGACCACATGCTTTCAATACTTCCAAGTGATAAATTCACCGAAGACGATGTCAAAGAATTAGTCAGCTTTGGATTTACCAGACAGCAAGTAATAAAGCAGCCATGAATGATGAAGGTTACCTCATTGTAACCCACTAATAACTTTTTTTTTTTTTAGGTCATATCTGAATTGAGAAAGTCGAACGGCGACAAGAAACATGCGACTGCAGCACTTTTTGCTAAATCGCTCAAATTTTGAGTTTTTTTTACACAGAAGCTTCATTTTTTTTTCTGCTAATGGAGTGTTTTTTAGCGATTTTTTTTCTGGGGAAATATTTTTTTCTGGCGATTTTTTTTCTTTTCTTTTATTGCTCAAAGAGTTGTCAAGAATCTATTTTTATGATTGTTATTTTATTTTAATTTTTTTTTTTTTTTTTTTTTTTTTTTTTTAGTACAAAATACAGATTTTAAACAATTTTTGTTGAATCGATTCTTAGGTTTTAACATAGGTGTTTTGTCTACGGTTTTAAACATAAGACTTGAGGTTGTCGACTTTGACGTCTTTTGTGAGGGGGGAATGTGTCTGGACGGAGATCCAAACATTTTTACCAACTGCGACTGCCATGTTGGTCACGACCGCGCCAATTTTCACCATTTCCCCTGCAAAGAAAGGAGGTTACATTAAGGTTACAGTGAAACGTGATGTTACCGATGAGGTTAGCGCAATCTTGAGAGGCGTCCGATCCTTTGAAGAGTAACGTTTTGTCGTTCAGAGGTACTCCGGAGCTGAATTTCGAGTCGTCAATTGACAGA
This sequence comes from Orius laevigatus, assembly GCA_018703685.1. Lineage (NCBI taxonomy): Eukaryota > Metazoa > Arthropoda > Insecta > Hemiptera > Anthocoridae > Orius > Orius laevigatus. The sequence continues at coordinate 22,408 of JAGWEN010000771.1, forward strand.
AGTTGACTTTCCCCTCCTCGACTTGTACCTGAATCAATTTCAAATTAGATACTAAGGTCCTGCCAATTTGATGCTAGATACTAAGGTCAGCCGATTCAGTGAAGTGAAAACCGGTTTTTGACTTTTGAGAAATAGCCAGTTAATCGCATTACCTGTGAGTGTGTGTTGGGTTTTTGAGCCGTTTTCGTTGGTTGAAACTTGAAGTGAGATTTTATCTTGAGTTGTGCCGTTGATGTGTTTGACGACTATTTTGAGTCCGGCTTCTTCCGCTAGGATGGGAGCGTTGATGAGATTGAGCCCGTTCTCGGACCTCGAGCTGAGCATTCCGGAGAGTACAGAAGTTGGGAGGAATCGCATCTTTTGAGTGGAGTCACCTTCGGTTTGAAGGACGAGCTCGACGTTCTTCCAGTCAGTTTCGGTCCCGACAAGTTTGGCTGCGATCGCTCCCATCGTCCGACCGAGTGACACCCACGGCGTGTTCGACGGATTACGGAGGTCGCCCAGAGCCGGGCAGTTCACCACACCGGTCACCGAAAAACCGGAATTCGGATCATTCAATGCGACCAACTGTTCAGCAATCTCCACTGCAACTCTCACCTTCAAAATAACCGAGTGTGAACAAACAAAAAAAGTGAAAAACCTTCTGAACGTTACTGGTCGCTGTTCAATAACCGGCTTTTTTAACCACAAATGATCAATAATTAGATTTCGGTCGACACTATTCAATAGCCGATTTTTGACCTAATATGATCCACAACCGGTTTTTGAACGAATATGATCCACAACCGATTTTCAACAAAAATGTTCGAAAACCGGTTATCAAACAAAAATGTTCACAACCCGGTTTTTGACTGTTCAAAACCGAGACCAAAAATGTTTAAGAACCGGTTTTCAAGCAAAATTGTTCAAAAACTGGTTGTTTAACGGAAAAAATGTTGAGCGCGACTCTCACCTGCGCCTCTCCCGTACTTGCTCCCAAATGCGGTGTCGCCAAAACCTTCGGGTGGCGTATCAGCTCCAAAAGATGCGGCGACTTGGGCGGCTCTTCAGAAAAAACGTCCAACCCCGCTCCCCCGCAATGGTTGCTCTTCAACGATGCACAGAGCGCTTTCTCATCCACAATACCGCCTCTCGCCACATTTATTATCTTCACTCCTTTCTTACATTTCGCTAAACTGGTCTCATTTATTAAATCTACAAAAAAAAAAAAAAAGTTAGACAAAGCTGGGTGGAAAATTTTCTGCTCTACTTTTTGTTTGTGGGATTAAAGGCGTATGGACAGTAATGTAGTCGGCGATCGGCCATATTTGGTCGAGTTCAGCTTTTTGGACACCGAATTCTGCGGCCTGGGCGGCGGTCACTATTGGATCGAAGCCGACCACTTTCATGCCGAACGCGAGCATCCGGGAAGCGACTTCTCGGCCTATCCGACCGAGCCCGAGTACGGCCAACGTCTTATTTTGAAGCTCCGATCCCGTATATAACTTTCTGTCCCATCGGCCTTCTTTGAGTGATTGACTCCCTGGAGCGACATTACGGGCGAGACTTGTAATCAACGCACACGTTAGCTCGCACGCGCTTATCGAATTACCGCCAGGAGTGCTAAAACAAACTTTTTTAGACAAAGTGAAAGCCGGTTTCGCCTCAAAGCAAAAACAGGTTTACGACTCATGTGAAAACCGGTTTTCAACTCATGTGAAAACCTGTTTCCTTCTCTAAGTGAAAACCGGCATTCGACTAAAAGTGAAAAAAATAGTTTTCACTCATAAGTGAAGCCAATTTCAACTGAAATTGAAAACCGGGTTTCAACTAAATGAAGTGTAAGTAAATTATTTTCGACTTAAAGTGAAAAACGGTTTTAAAGTCAGAGTGAAAACCGGTTATTTACTCAACACAGTGCACAGAGAAGACAGGAGAAGTCTTCTCTGTGCACAGTGTTGAGTAAATAACCGGTTTTAGAGTCAAAGTGAAAACCGGTTTACGACTCAGGCACGCGCAGGAGTGCTAAAACAAACGATTGTTCAAGTGGCCCATCGATGAAGTGGCCAGCACAGATCAATTTAAAAGTCAAGGATTTCGGATTAAAATTACGTAAAATGATAACAAAATGTTATCACTTATCAGGATATGAAGTGGCCACATGGAAATCCTTGACACTGATTTCTGAAGTGCGACGCTTTTTCATTTACTTGAGAACGATGACACCTCTTCTGGTTGCCGCGTCGGTGTCGATGTTGTCCACTCCGGTCCCCGCTCGGCCGACCACTCGCAGTTTGCTCGCCGCAGACAAAACCTCCGCTTTCACTTTCGTGTCTGAACGGACAATAAGGGCGTCGTAGTCCTGAAACAAAATTGGAATATTTGATAGGGACGTTAATAATTTACTGACAAGAGGAAAAAACGTACTACCGGAGGAACTACTGATGCGACCAAGCTGAAATTTGGCAGGGAAGCTTATTTTAGTTGGTAGCACTGATCCTCGGAAGGAAATCTTCAAATCGGACTACCGGGGGGCGGAGATCTCGAAAAATGATCACCACCAGGCGCAGAAAAAACGTACTACCGGACAAACTACTGATGCGACCGAGCTGAAATTTGTCACCTTCGACCTTTGAGTTTATATAGTGTTATAAACTCAAAGCTTCGACTATCTCCGCCCCGGGCAGTCCGATTTGAAAATTTCCTTCGAGAATCGATGCTACCAACTAAAATAAGCTTCCCTGCCAAATTTCAGCTTGGTCGCATCAGCAGTTTATCCGGTAGTACGTTTTTTCTCCCCCCGGTTTTTGTCAGAGATGCATATTTTGATTGGTAGCACCGATCCTCGAAGGAAATTTTCAAATCGGACTACCTCCGACTATCTCCGCCCCCGGTAGTCCGATTTGAAAATTTCCTTCGAGGATCGGTGCTACCAATCAAAATATGCATCTCTGCCAAATTTCAGCCCCGTCGCATCAGTAGTTTGTCCGGTAGTACGTTTTTTCTCCGGTCAGTAAATTAGGTAGACCCTATTTGATAGCAATTCTTGGGCACTCAAACCTATTGTTACCTAGGTTTTGGAGGCCCAATCTGGCAACCCTGCAATCTACAAGTTTGGGCTTTTAACAGTCTTGCCAGTTTCGACGATTTATCGCAAATTAGGCTTCTTTTGGCCGCAACTTGTAATCCTACAAGTTTAGGCTTTTAACAGTGTTGCCAGTTTCGACGACTGATGGCAAAAGTCGAAAAATAAAACTGTTTTATGAGAAAGAAAATGTGATCTTTTGAAAAAGAAAAAAAATTTCTAGACAAATTTTGCGGCCTTGAATATTGAATAACACCCTCGGATAAAAACAACGGCCTATTAGATTACGTAAAAAAAATTAATATGAACAAATAAACAGATTAAAGGCGATTAAAATGACGTTATACACCTATTGAGTTACAGATAACATTATGAGATGATGAAAATTTTTTAGGAATTTTTTTCCGTTAAAGCAATGCTAAAAGGGTCGGATAGGTAAAATTTACCGGCCCGGGAAATACTCATAATGCCCCCCCCCCGGGAAAAGGCTTATAATGGTTTAAAAAAGAGCCCCTTCTGTCCAAAAAGGATCAAAAATCAAGTCAAAAAGGCCCTTGGTGAAAAGGGCCCCTAATGAGGTTGGCCTAACCGACCCTGAGTGCTACCAACTTAATGATGAAATGAAAGTTGGTAACACTGGATTTGAGAGCAAATCGTTGCTATAACTTGGATACTTACGGGAATTTCTTTGATGAGCTCTTCTGTGGTGAGTTTATATTTGCAAGTGACGTCGAGGCCGTTTTTCTTGAGGAGCTGAACGCAGGCGTCGTCGACGGCGTCGCTCACCAGGACTTTTTTCAAAGGAATCGCCATTTTTGAGAGGAAAACCGCGAAATTTTAGTCGAGAAAAGAAATTTTATTCGAAGTGTCTTCTTAGGAGTTCGCCGGTCGTATGAGAGAGCCGGAGGGATGACCTTAACACGAGCGGTTTATCTTCAAGGTCATTCGGATCACCCCCCCCCCCCACGTCATAACTTGTTCTTACATAGCACTTTCATTTTTAATTATTTTTCTCATCTCACTGGTTAGGCTGAGAATGAAATGCTTGGATGTCGTACAAAATGGTTGACAGAAGGATTTTGGACCACTTTTGAACCAAAGGTGCCGGCAAAATTTCAAGTTGGCTTGGTTCCTAACAATGAAAAATGGGTCCAAAACAGTGAAAAATGTGTTCAAACCAGTCAAGAATGGGTCAATGGGGCCAAATCAGTGAAAAATGGGCCCAAAGAAGTGAAAAACGTGTTCAAACCAGTGAAAAATGGGCCCAAAACAGTAAAACTAGGTCCAAACCAGTGAAGACCGGGCCAAAACAGTAACAAATGGGTCGAACCCAGTGAAAAATGGGTCCAGTCAGTCAAAAGAGTGCCTATTCTAAAAGGATCCGAAATTGTTTTAACCTTTCAAAAGTTTTTGAAGTGAATTATCTTGGATCATTATGAACCGATCAAAAATCTGTATAAAATTAGGAGCCGAGTTATAAAGGCCCGAAAAAGGCGTTTTCCAGTGAACATACACTCTTGTTACTGAGAATAGGGGTTTTGGATTGTAATAATTTGGATCATCACAAAATAAAGAAAGAAAATTAAAAATCCTCGCAATTTTAGGTGCGGCTAAATGACCATTCAACAAAACTGACCGTCCAGAACTAATGACTATGGTAAATCAAACAAACAACGATCCAGGGCAACAAAATTTATTTAATGAACAAAAACAAAATTATATACATAAAAAATTTAATTTTTTTTATTTTAAATAAAATATAATATATTAAGTACAAGAAACGATGAATTTCAGGACAACCTGTTTTTTGCATTGACTAGGCTGTAAAATGATAATTAAATTAAAAATTTTTTTGCACTATCTGGTCCTCCATAAGAAATGGGATTAATGAATATTTGCTCCCTCACTCACTGAAGGTAGGAGAAGCTGATCGTGCATGTCTAGAAATTTTCGGTCCTTCAAAATAAAAAAAATTTAGAATGTGGAATTTGGGCGTTTTGACGAAAATTGGAGTCTTTATGTAAAATTTTAGATCAAGCTTTAAAATCAATTTTCAGACCAAAACCAAATTTCTCGTCTTTTTCCCGGATTTCATCATATTTTGGAGAATTTGAATTTTGGAGGTTGGAGGACCAAAACTGGTACAAAAAAAAAAGTTTTTTTTTAAAGATTCCACATGCCCCATAGCCCTAGCAGAATTCGAATAAAATAGATTGGATAGAGAAGGCTGTGGCTTTCCGGAAATGATAAATAAATTAGAACCTCGATGATTACAAAGGCACTGGATTGGCCCAACCAACGTTTTTCCCCCATACCTAGACAAAGAATTGCTAAAATAATGCTCGTTATTATTATTCTTTTCTTCTAAATGCTTTTAATAATATAAACCCTTCAGTCAGCACCTAAACTTAGTAGTTTTAGTATAAATTGTAATTTTTTTAAAAATTATTTACAATTTGGCTAAATTGGAAAGGTGAAAAGTGGCTACTCGAGGATCGAGATGGCGGCGAAACCGATGAGTGCGACGTCGCTGGGCGTTTCGTTCGGAGCGATCCCCGAATTCTGGAATCAAAATGGAAAATTAGAGACGGAAAATTGAATTGCGGTATCTCGGGTTTCGACTTGAAATCTTTAGTGGACCGGAGAAGAGAAAACGACAAAAATTTCAGGTCGATAGGAAGATGAGAAATTTTTTAGTGTTGAGATAGGGCAAGCCGCAGTGTTGCCAGATTGGGGAGATTGTACGGTGGGAGGAGGAGGAAGCATAGTTGAGGGGGATTAGTAGGGAGGATATGTAGTTTTGGGGGGATTTTACGAAGGAAAAAAAAAAAAAAGTCTTACAAGTTGAAATGTGACCGTTGTTTTGTCTTGGGACTCGATAAGTTTTTGAAGGTTGGCGGCAATGACGACCATGTCACGTGGATCAACGAGCCCGGCGCCGACCATCTCGGCAGCGATCCCTTCAGCGGAATCTTTACCGATTGCGAATTCAAATCGTATGTCGTTTAACTCCCTCTTTGAATTCCTATAAAAACAAAAAGAAAGAAAAAAAAAATCATTTCTCAATATTAAAAGAATAACTTACAAATCAGTACGTAGAACAATATTACAGCATAAATTAGGTACTCTGAATTAAATAATTAGTAAAAAAAGTATACGTAACAGTGATGCATAAGGCTGTGGTAGGAACAAAATATAGTTAAAAGGGCACCTAGTGCCTAAAAGGTGCCAAAATCAAGCTAAAAAGGGCCTTTTTGTTGTAAAGGAACTAAATCTAGGCCCCTATTGTCCAAAAAGGATCAAAACACCAAGCTAAAAAGGGCCTCTAGTGTCCAAAAGGATCAAAAATTTACACATAGCCATTTTCATGCAAAAGAGCCTATAGAGTAAAAAAAGAGGCTGGCCCCAATAGCCTGCTTTCCTCCGGAAATCCGCTAAAAGGGGCCCTTATCGTTCTAAAGAAATAGTATCTAGTTAAAAGGGTCCCTAGTGCCTAAAAAAGTACCAAAATCAAGCTTAATACATACCTAAAAGGGTCTTTTTGTCATAAAGGAACATAATATAAGGCCCCCAATGTCCAAAAAGGATCAAAAGTGAAGCTAAAAAAGGGCCCTTTATATAGTTAAGGAACAAAATCTGGTTAATAGGGCCCTTTTAACTAAAAAGGATCAATAACCAAGCTATAAAGGGCCCAATTTATCAAGCAAGGGGTTAAAACGTCCCCTAGTGCCTAAAAAAGTACCAAAATCAAGCTGAAAAGGGCCCTTTTCGTCATACAGCAATAAAATCTACTTAAAAGGTGCCCTAATGCCAGAAAAGGCGGTGAGGTAAGGAATTCTAAATAATTTTTCTGTTAAAATTGAAGAGTTAAAGTGACAAACCTCATTCTCAAGACAAGATTCAAAGGCGAACCGTCAGATTCGGTCAAATCCTTCTCACTTCCCGAGGAACCTTCTTCGATGTTGTTCATCGGCTTTTCTGTTCCTTCTTCGTCGCTCGAGAGTCCGCCTTCTTCTTCCGACGACCAGACCCACTCGCCAGTGACCGTCCGATGAAGCCGACCTGAAGTGCCCGGCTGCCTTTTCGCCGCTTTTTGAACCCTCGTCTCCAAACTGGGGCCTATAGCGACCAAAGTCTGCTGAAGGTATTTCCTATCTTTCGCTTTTTTGAAAAAAGGATGTTTGAGGAGTTCAGTCGCCGAGGGCCTTTTCGCCGGATCCTTTTGTAAGCAGTCGACAATCATGCGGCGAAATGTTTTTCCGTATGCGCGGTACTGGTCTTTCTCTTCAGCTCCCGTGTCTAAAGAAGGAGGCTCATTTTGCAGTGTAAGCATCAAAACCTTCATCGGTGGATATTTATGATATGGCGCTGTCCCGGTCGCCATTTCAATCGCCGTAATGCCAAATGACCAAATATCCGCTTTGAAGTCGTAACCGTGGTCTTGTTCCATGACTTCCGGCGCCATCCAGCATGGCGTGCCGACAAACGTGTGGCGCACTTTTTGGCGCGACAAATCGCGACCCGTCGCCAGCCATGCGCTCACTCCGAAATCGGCGATCTGGACGGTACCATCTTCACCCAAAAGTATATTCCCGGCTTTGATATCCCTGAAAAATAGTCAAAATTTAATGTCAAAAATTTGGTGCACTAGTGGTTTATTTTTATTTTTTAGGACATTCAGGTAGTTCTAAATCCAAGTTTGCATCACACCCCCTTTCTGTACTTCGTCCACCATTTTGAAAAAGCCCGGCCAAATTAGGGAATTTTTTCAGTTTTTGATCTCTAGCACAAAAACGATGGGTTCTAGCGACTTGACCACTCAGTACAAAATGAAAGATTAATTCTCTTTCATTTTGTACTAAGTGGTCAGATCGGTAGAACCCATCGTTTTGGCGCTGGAGATGAAAAACTGAAAAAGTTTCAAATTTGGCAGACAAAGCACAGGAGGGGGGGTGCCGCAAACATGGATTTAGAGGTCCTAAACAAGATGAAATCATAAAATCATGCACTTTTTGCAATTAAGGGCTTTTTATAAAATTTTAATGCTCTAATTCTCCTTATTAAGATTACCTGTGGATTTGACCGTTGCTATGGAAATACTCGAGACCTTTAAGGACCTCTTTGAGTACGGTGGCGATGGTGGATTCGTCGAAGACTCCATGGCGACAGTTGGCCGCTCGCATTTTATGCTTGATGATGTCGAGAAGGGATCCGCCCTCGAGAAGACGAAGTACAAGCCAGAGTTCCTCCCTCACGACGAAACTTGTATAATAGGTGACGACGTTCTCGTGATTGCATGATGACATCGCCTGGATCTCTTTCTGCCAGAGGTCCCAGCCAAAAACAAAAGAAAGCCTTTTTTAAATTAATAAGAAGACGAACGCGAAAAAGCCAAGCCAGAAAAAGCTGAAGGGATCGACAGATCAGGGCCGGACTGGGACCGCATAGAGGGTGGGTTTGCGCAGCCTCTTTTTCCATTGGCTTTGAGGTTTCACAGCCAATTTTTTCATTAGATGAAAAAGAGGATAAAAAAAAACCTCAAATCCGATGCGATTCGGGATCCCCTCCTGGGCCAGTCCGCCCCTGCTTAACAAAACGTTCAAAAAGCTTTTTCCGGACTCACCAAAACTACGGTCGGTTTCCTACCATTCCCTCGCAAAACCTGGATGTTTAGAAAAGAATAATTTTGAATTTCGGCGCTCAATTACGTCATAGGTTTCCCAGATTATGGATTACAAGGTTAATCACGTTTTAATTGGTCTATTTATAGAATAGAGACCATTTTTAGTGTTTATTGATACTCACCAATAGTTCGTCCATGCTCGTATTCCATTTTTCGAGGTTGATCCTTTTGATGGCACATTTTTCTTCGCGTGGTTTGCAGAAAGCCCCGTGAACGACGGCCGTAGCTCCGACGCCTTAAAAAGGCCAAAATTAGGACAAAAATTGGTGGAAAATGGGCGGAATTTACCTATAACTTCACGGAGTTCGTAGTCGTCTTTTGTATTCGGCCACGGGACGTGCGCAGCCATTTTGTGACTGGAGCGGCCGAAAGGGAAAGACTCGAATGATGAATTCTGGAGGGGCGACAACTTCGATATCTCGAATCCCGGAAGGGCCTCCTCCGACCCACGACGTCTGTAGACACCAAGAGGGGCTTCCTCGATATCTAGTCTACGATAAAAATTTTCACCATCAAAATACACAAATAATTTTGTCAAAGCAACTGATTTAAATATAAAGTTTAATTTAGATATTTAGCCAACACTGGAATGAAGGGGGGAGCCATAATCTGTCCAAAGCTTGAAAAAAGTGTCCAAACTCTCTCGAGGCTAAAACAGTGGAAAATTGGTCCAAACACGTCTCAAAGTGGAAAAACGGGATCAAACACGTAACAAGGAGTGGCCCAATATTCCACCAAATCGACCCCTTTCCCATCACCTCTCCTACCCTCCAATCGCCTCCCCTACCCTCCATCACCACCCACCCTACCATTACCTCCCCTAGATTCCCATCACCTCCCCCAACACCCACCAGCTCCTACCTTTCCTACCCGAAATTGAAGAAAAAAAAAAAAAAAACTTTTTTTTTTTTCAAGCGATATTCTCGCTCTTTATTACTTTATTTTTCTATCTTAAACAAACAGAACCAAGTAAATAATTATTTTATTAACTTTTAGGGCTTAAAAACCAATATACGGTCCTAGCAATATTTCATTATCTTTGTTATTGACCCTTTTTAATTAAAAAATGAAATAATAAATTTTTGGGGAGATTCATAGGCAGTTTTGTTTCAAATTGCGTACTGTTATGTTGGCGGCACTGAAGGTATAAGAAATTAAGTTTTGACATAGACTAAACACCCGTATGGTTTTGAGATGAAAATCGAAGTTGTGGGGGAAATATTTTGAAAAGCAGGGAATATTCCGACAAATGGCCAACCGGCAACCTGGCAACTTTTTACGACCCAGGTTCGGGAATCGCCGAATCTGGCAGCCCTGCTTAAAGGTGTTCAGTGTTGCCAACGTTTCTCAATTCGGAAATGGCGGGAAAAAAGGTGTAAATGGATGAAACAAGTTGGCATCACTGGTCACCGCTTTTCAGTTGGCACCCCTGTTAATTAACGACCTCAATTTGTTCCTTTTAAGCGTCCCGAGCAACCTGGACCTCTCCTCGAAGACGATCCCTCGCTCGCCATCGCCAACTTGATCGCTAAAACAAAAAAATTCTTTAAAATCAAACAATTTACGTTTATTTTGACAAGTCTTGACAAAATAGTTGTTGTCAGTGCATAACTATTGAGGCAATTGAGCCCTCAATTTAAAAGGGGCAGGAAACGGACGATTTGAGGCGTTTCCAAGACACAATCAGGTGTACCAACATCTTCGTGCTCAACTGAGCCAAAATGTTGCTATGATTCTGTCCCCCCCCCCATTTATCAGGCTCGTAAATTGTTAAAATTTCCCTTTTTGGCTTTTTCACTTCCAAAAGAAAAATTCTGCTGCCCTCAATATTTCAAAATTGCGATTAAAATAGAACAAAAATTTCCCTTTTTCCTTTCGAATTTCCCTCTATAGTTTAAGCGGATTGAACTCATAAGGTACGCCCTTTCCCTTGGGTTAAAAAAAAGGTCCTATAAAGGTCACATTGAAGGTAGTGTGGTTCAAGTATTCTCTAGACATGCATTTCAGAAAAAAAATTTAAAATAAAACGTACTTTTTGCCGGTAAAAGCCATTTTCTATCCCCTCAAACCCAAATACTTTTAAAGGGTCGAGGGAAATTTAAAAAAAAAATTGAATTTTTGTTCGATTCGATGAGTTTGGAAGTAAAAGATGGACTGTCCTAGACACTTCTCCCGCTTTTACCCTTTAATTGACCTCAGTTTAAATCACTTAAGTGACCCACGTGGGTTGGGAGAGAAAAAGAGAGAGAGACTACCAAATGAGACTATTGGAGAAATCAGGTGTGCCAACTTTCAATCAAATCAACATTAATTAGGCCCCAAATGGTAAACCAGTTAAAAAACGACTTGAAAATAGGGCCTAAACTAGATTAATTGGGCCAAAATCAACATAAATTGGGCCCCAAATGGTAAACCAGTTTAAAAAAAGACTTGAAAATGGGGCCCAAACCAGATTAATTGGGCAGAAACATCTTTTAAGTTGGTCCAAACGAGTTATTAAACAATTCAGGTGTGCCAACTTATAATTTATATACTTTTATCAATCAGGCTTGCCAACCTATGTATGTAAATGTTTTTCAGGTTTCGATCATCTTATGGGCACTTGTGGATGGAGCCGTAAGTATTCTGTACATCAAAAAAAATGCATAAAATACAACTTTTATGGAAATCAGTTTTACCAGCCCCTGTGTGACATAAGAGAAGAACGAGTCGAAATTCAAAATGATGACTTTATCTATTTTCCGAGCAACTATACGGAAATCAAATGCCAGTATAACGGACCCAAAGTCGAATTTTCTGAAATATCGGTAAGGAAATGGCCAAATTATGCGGTCTACCAGTAAAATGCAGTCTACCAACGTAGGGGTAGACATGAAAATTTTAGTTTAAAATCTAATTTTTTTAAAGATTAAGCCAATTTTTAGGTCAAAATTGTCCAAACCCAACAAAGTCCGCTTAAAAGCGAAATACGAAAGTGCCGAAACCCATCAAAGTCCGGCAAAAATGAGCAAAAGAGCCCAAACAAGCCAAATTTAGGTTTTCTTAAAATCAATTTTTAAACTTTTGAGGTGCAGGTAGCCCGCATACCCCCCCCCCTTCCACCACCACGTTAATCAATTTCAAATTTTTTGCAGTTGTGCTCTAGAATTGGGCTGCAATGTGTCCAAAAAAAGTCAGAAATATTCCTCATCCGGAAAAACGTCCTCGATTCAACTTTCGACGTCGAAACTATTAGAATCAATTCTGGATGCGAATGCTCCGCCCCCTTCTGGTACAAAGAAGACCTCAAAAGATGCATTTCAGACACGAAATAATACTTAATACAATCCTTTTATTCAAACTAATATAATACATTGAAATAAAAAAAAAAATTATTTTCAGCACCAATGTGGCACCATTTCAGAGCAACTAAAGTTCAACCTATTGCAATCCCACAAAGTTAAGCCTTTTGACTTTGTTGCCATTTTGGTTAATTTATCTTCAATTTTGCTACTTTGTTGGGCCTAATCTGGCAACACTGCAATTCCACAAAGTTGGGCAGTTTACAGTGTTGCCAATTTGGGCTATCAAGCTTTCTTTTTTTTTTTTGCCCAACCTGGCAGCACTGGCAGCTCATTACAGCACTGGACCATATAAAATACATCACAATCAGGGGTGCCAACCGCAGTGATACTACAGCGATCAAAATAGTAAGTTTGGGGGGAAAAAAAGCTTTTGGGTTTTTAAAAGAAGTTTTTACTGCATAGTCAATATATTATACAAAAAAATTGTTGAAACCAGTAAAACAAAGGTTGAAAATCATTCTTATGTAATGATACATAATTGTCGTTAATGAAGAGGTCGCTTATTTGTCGATCGGATTCGAAAAATTGGCAGCGATCCTACGTCTGGTCGGGTTAGACGGAGATTTTCCAGAAGTCTCCTGAAAAAAGAATAAAAATAAAAAAGAAAATTCGATAAAATGAAATTACCGATTTGTTGATCGGTTTGAAGACTCCAGCGTTTATTACAACTTTGGGTGTTTCGGGGGATTTCATCATCTTCTGCAAAAAAAAAAAAAAAAAAAAAAAAAAAAAAAGGATAAAAAGGGATATTTTGAAAGTTGGCGTACCTGTGGGAAGGCTTCTTGTTGCCACTGTTGTGGTAATGATGGTAGCACGTGGGGGATCTGCGGGTAATGGGGCTGAAATGGAGGAGCAAAAGGATGGACCGGCACCATAGGGATTGGCTTTTCCATTTTCTTCAAGGCCATGCATGCCGCAGAAGTGTAGGCGGTGTTGTCGTCCATTTCAGGAGGGCCGATGACTGTAGCGCCGTCTTTGAATGTAAAAATACACTGGACGCCGAATGCATTTTTGGTGAATTTGAAATTCGGGAACGGCCAACGAAGGCGATGGCATGCCAAAGTCAGCTCTTGTTGGCAATTGTTGTGGTGACATTTCCTCTGAGGTATCTGCGGCATGAAAAGAGGCTGACCTGTTTTGGCACTCTCGTCACTCAATTTGAGCATCTTTTTCAAAACACTAGTCTGCTCGTTGACACTTTTCTCGATATTTACTTTCGGCCTATCAGGAACCTGTTTCTGCAGCTGGCTCCACATAGATTGAAACTCAACATCAGCAGTCAACGGCTTCTGCTCATTCTTCGGGTTTCGATATCCATCAAAAAACTTCATCACGTTATCCTTCTCATTTCGCTGTTCTCTCGGATTCATCTCTTTTCTTGTAAAAACTAAACAACAAAATTTAAAAATTATCAAAAAACCTTCAATTACCTCTCGTGGGAATGAACGTCTTCTCAGATGGAACGTAACCTGAAAAAACAACATAAAAATATTTACCGCACAACAAACAAACCTTTTCTAGTCGAAAATTCGTTCTGTGTCTTAAAAGAGCCTAAAAATACATCAAAATATTAAATTTGAACAACAAAATAACCTAAAATGTTACCGTTATTAAACGAATTCGGCTTCACCTCCGGTCCTGAAAAAAAAAAAAAAACGAGATTGGAAACGGCCACGTGAATCCAACATGGCGGCCAAAACAACCCTGCTATGACGTCATAAATTAAAAACCAAATAAAAATATTATATTATAAATTGTTCATTTTTTTGTAATAAATTGATTCGTATTGACGACCTATAACAAAGAGAGAAAAAAAAGTAGACATAAATTTTTTTAAATGAAATTGCGGAGGGGCCCCCATGCAAATTTTGCTATGGCGTCATAGATTAAGTACAAAAAGTTAAATTTGTCCATTATTTGTTCATTATAAATTGGGTCGTTTTGGCAGCCTAGGATGAAAAATAGTGAAAATTTTATTAAATTGACCCCCCCCCCCTCCCACGAACCTCTGATCCGCCAATTTGATTCTTGAACGTTTTCGGGTCTGAGGCCGTTGTTGGGGCTCAGTTTGATGAGTGGCGGCCCCGCCCTGCTCCTCCAGCTCAACTCCTCCGATTTCGCTGCGAAATTTACACAAAATAATAAAAAAAAAATTTTTTTTTCGGGATTTATTTACGGGGGTTTTGAATTCTGGTGCCATGTGTGAGGTTGATGAAACTCTGTTTGGTTAGGTGGTAGACCTGGGATTCTTTTGGTAGGGCTGAGATCGAACCCGAAAATAAAACTTGGTCAAACAATATGTCGTACAACGTCGAAGATTCGTCTTCTTTTAAACTCCAACCTGAAAAAAGAATGTTGGCGTCACTGAAATACTCAAAAGTAAAAGTAAAGTAATAAAAACAGTAGTTCACGTTGTGAACACTACTGGAAATACGCGCCATGAGAAAAAAAAAGAAAGAAAAAAAAAGACAAGTTGGCATAACTGAAATACCCAAAAACGTGAATAAAACAGGGAAATCGAGATTCCAGACAATTTAGGTTTCTAACACTACTCGAAATACGCGCCAAAAGTTAAAAAATACAAGTTGGCATCACTGAAATACCCAAAAACGTGAATAAAACCAGGGAAATCGAGATTCAAGACATTTTAGGTTGGCAACACTACTCGAAATACGCGCCAAAAGTTATAAAAGACAAGTTGGCACCACTGAAGTAAGCAAAAAACGTGAATAAAACGATTGAAGTAGAAAAATCCAGATTCCAGACATTTTAAGTTGGCAAAACTACTCAAAATACGTGCGAAAACTAAACAAAAACAAGTTGGCACCATTGGAATAAGCCAAAAAGTGAATAAAACGATCAATTTATGATGTATTGCGAACATATCATGTCTTATTTTCCTACTTTACTCGTAGGCATTTATTTGCTTATTTCGGAGGTGCCAACTGCGAAAATTGGCAAATGGTCCCCGTTAAGTTTTCGTTCGTATTTCGAGTAGTGTTGCCAACTTCAAATGACCGGATTTCCCTTCTTTGTTTCATTCACTTTTTGGCTTACTTCATTGGTGGCAACTTGTTTTTGTTTAGTTTTTGCGTATTTCGTGTAGTGTTGCCAACTTATAATGTCCGGAATCTGGATTTCTCCACTATAATTGTTTTATTCACTTTTTGGCGTATTACAATGATTCAAACTTGTTGTTGTTTAGTTTTTCGAACTTGTGCCGTGTAGTTGCCAACTCAAATTTCCTTTAAAAACACGTTTTTTACTGCAATGGGAAATTAAAACACATGTCACGTTGGCAACATCATTGTAACCTTAGTATAACTTCTTGGTTATTTCGCTGTGTTGTGCAACGGATTGCTTTTTAGATTTTACTCGAATTATGTATTTTATATAATAAAAATTAATAAAAGGACTCGATTATTTATTCGAAGAATGTCGTTTGCTGAAGAGTTCAACTCGTCATTGACGGATTTACGATTAAACAGTAAGCCTTTGATAAATATGTTGACCATGTTGGCCGAAGATTATATTGAAAATGCTTCGACGATAGTGGAGCTTGTGGAGGGGCATTTGAAGAAAGTGCCCGATGATGCTAAGCTTGCTGTTTTATATTTGATAGATTCGATAGTGAAGAATGTCGGTAAGGACTATGCTAAGCTGTTTGGGGTCAATATTGTTGAAATTTTCTGTTCGGTTTTTGAAAAAGGATGCGAGAAAACGAGATCGCAGCTTTTCAAATTGAGACAAACTTGGAATTCAGTGTTCGGGATGAGTTTGATGCACGATTTGGACAAAAATGTGAAGAAAATCGACCCAGCTTGGCCTTCAGTTCGGATATTAGTTAACCCCAAGTTCTTCCAGGATCCTCGCGAGGAAATCTTGAAACATCAAAAAGAACTTTTGGAGCTCGAAAAGAAAAAACTGGAAATTTTGACATGTTTGGAGCCCAAAAAGAGGAAAAGCGACATCGAAATGCTCTTTGGAAACGAAGATACCGACTTGAGGAAAAAAATGAAAACCGAAATCGACCCCGATAGGACAATAGAGATCGACAAAGTGGAACATCAAGTCCGTTTTTATGGCGAAACTGCTGTCATTATTAAAAATGGTGATCCCAGAGAGTTATCATTTCAGGGCGGCTTGGGCAAAATAAGCATCAACAATGCCATCAAACATTTGCCATTTACTGCACCTTATACGGAATTTAAGGTCGGCCAAGAATACCTTCAGATTAAATTTGGTGCCCCAACTAGAGAAATATATATAAACGGAAAAGCATTCACAGCCAGCTTTGATGGTCCTCCCATAACATTCGGGCGCCACCAAATCAAACTTTTGTCTCCAATGCCGAAAGTCCAAATTGGCAAATCGAGGACAGATTTGGTACTGGGGAAGACAAATTTGGACCTAGATGGTGAACAACATACATTATTTTTAGACTTTAAAGACCAAAAAGTGAACGATGACGTCATAAAGTTCGGCGACGCTTTTCAAAAGGTCTCCGTGAACGGAACCTGGTACGAATTCGAGTTCGAAAAAACGCTGGAGGTCGAAAATCGTAAATTTTTGTTCACGAATCCGATTAAATTTGAGAAAATCAACGTGCCTGAGTTGATGAAAAATTTGGTCAGGGTTGGAATAGTACCGGATGACCAGAAAATCGATTTTGATTGTTTAAAAGTGAGAAATTGTGCTGCAATCGATGGTCTATATGGTGGACTGCAGTGTGCCACTTGCGGTTTACGGTTTCCTGAAGAAAAGCAGAATCATCTCGATTGGCACTACGAAATAAATAAAGAAAAACCCGAAAATAGACGATTATATCCAAAATATTTTTTGAGAAAGGGAAACTACAACGACGGAATAGCATCGGCATCCATTTTGGGCGACGATAAGTCGTGTACGATCTGCAGTGATGATTTCGAACAATATTTCGATGAAAATACCGAAGAATTTAGGTTTAAAAACGCGACTAGAATCGAAGGGAAGCTTTTTCATCCAAAATGCCATCGAGAATCTCAAGAAAATTCTCAAGATATTTTGGAAATCAAGGAAATCCGGAAGGAAATTCTGTTCTACGAGTTGTCTTCTGAATGTTCCGCCGACGAATACAACAAAGAAGAAGAATCTGATGTCGAATTCGATTTGTCGAAAGTTAAAGTCGAAAAGGTCGAAATGGAGCCGTTGAAGGCTTCCATTGAAGGTGACCTTGAATTTGAATCGCCCAGCTTGGTCCAGACGAAAAAGATCAAGATAAACATAACCTCGATTCCTAAACCCCTTATATCGCCACAGGTTCAAGAAATTGGCGAATTTGAAGAGAAGAAGATTACGAAAGCGAAGTCGGTTAAAGAATCCATCGCGAGGGCCCGGATGAAGGAAATGCCGCCCGTGGAAACCGGAAAAGAGACTTCGGCCCTTTGCTCCCTTATGTAATATAGACCCCCAAAAAGGTGTTGCCTCGTTATAATTTTCATGTTAATAAACGTAATTATTTTGTAAAATTCGAGCTTTTTTCTAAGAGGATTAAAAAGGGAAGTTAAGAGGATTAAAAAGGATAAGTTAAGAGGATTAAAGAGGGAAAGTTAAGAGGATTAAAGAGGGAGAGTTGAGAGGATTAAAGAGGGAGAGTTGAGAGGATTAAAGATGGAAAGTATTGATTTTTATACATAAGTTAAGGGGTTTAAAAGAGAAAGTTGAGAGGATTAAAGAGAGAAAGTTAATAGGATCAAAGAGGGAAAGTTATGGGGATTAAAAGATAAAGTTGATGGGATTAAAGAGGGAAAGGTTGAGAGGATTAAAAAGGATCAAAGAGGGGGAAGTACCCGTGTTGGTTCTCACCAGGGAGGAAGGAGTCAATGGAAAGGAAAAGTTTCGTGTTTTAGTTCAAATGTTAGAAACCCAAGCGCTAAAGCGCTAGTGTCGTCATTCATAAAGAAAAGCAAAAGAAGTCATAGCATAGAAGAGAGACAGACAGTCTATTGTATCTCTCTTCTTTGGTAAGAATAGGTAGGGGTAGGGTAGGGGATTTCCGGGGGGAGTCGACACCAGCACCCTATGTTCTAAAATCTGAACTATAGGAGACCTTTTTTACCTGTGGAGAGTGGAGACCGCCATCTGTATTATATATATAGATAATCTGTGGTTCCCACATCCCCAGGTACCAGGGACGTTAGGATATATATTACTCTGTGAGGGCTGTATAGGTTCCCAGTCAATGAGGGGGGCTCTGGACGTTTCGGTTCCCGCTCAACAAAATTCATCAGGTTGGGAGTTTGAACCTGGTAGAGTTCGTATTCATATTTAAGAAGACTTCCTGTGGAGAGATCACTTCAAAATATGAAGGTTAGGGCTGTCATAAGGTACTCATTAGTATACTAAAAACCTAGTACCAAGGTGATATCAGGTCCATGGCTCCAAGAGCTGTTTGTTTATTAATGTTGCATCTATAGGTAGACTCCACATCCATCTATTGGTGGCCTCCAGATCTATCTATAGGTGGTCCACACATCCATCTATAGGTGGCCTCCACATCCACCTATGTTTCTATGGGAGCGAAACCTCATTATCATTTATCACCTCACGGGAACCGATACGGTATCATCCAAAGAGGGAGAGTTAAGGGGATTAAAAAGAGAAAGTTGATGGGATTAAAGAGGGGGAGTTGAGAGGATTAAAGAGAGAAAGTTAAGAGGATTAAAGAGGGAAAGTTAAGAGGATTAAAAGATAAAGTTACCTAAGGAAGAAAGATACCTTTTTAGGTAGAATTCTTTCAGAAAATATAATTTTTAGATCAACCAGTTTATATAATTGTTTTTTAGTTATTTATATATAAATTAAATCATATTTTCTATGTAAAGTAAGTGCATGTAAAGTGAACGTATGTATGAAAAAATGCAAAACAAATAAAATTTTCTGAAGGAATCAATGATGTGCTGTAACATTTTTTATGATTGTAAATAAATAAAAATAATTTTGACAAGAAAGACCCTTTTTAGGCAGTTTTTGACCCTTATCCCCAAGAAAAGACCCCTTTATAGCCAGTTTTTGACCCTTTTTACTCAAAAAGAGACACTTTTCAGCCAGTTTTTGATCCTTTTTCTCCAGAAAAGATCCATTTCAACCTATGTAATTTTGAGCCTAGTTTGTCAAGAAAAGACCCTTTTCAGACAGTTTTGACCCTTTTTCTCAAGAAAAAACCCTTTCCAGACAGTTTTTGACCCTTTTTCTCAAGAAAAAACCCTTTACAGACAGTTTTTGACCCCTTTTCTCAAGAAAAAACCCTTTTCAGACAGTTTTTGACCCTTTTTCTCAAGAAAAAAACCCTTTTCAGACAGTTTTTGACCCTTTTCCTCAAGAAAACACCCTTTTCAGACAGTTTTTGACCCTTTTTCTAAAGAAAAGACCCTTTTCATTCAGATTTGAATCTTTTTCTCAACAAAAAACCTTATTAGGTATCCCCAAACCAAAAGGCTTCTTTGGAGGCCAAAAAAATTGAAATTCACTTACCGACAATTGTGCCTTTTGTCCCGATCGGAATCGGATGGAAATCCTGAACAAAGACGACTCGATCGAGAAGCTCGTTGGTGCTTGTTGGGTCCGGACATTTCAGCGAAACCTTAACTTCAGGCTAAAATTTAAAATGAGTAAAATAAGTAATAAAATAACAAAAAAAAAAAAAAAACTTACTATATAAAGGTCAGAAGGTTTGATGACCATTGTGACGAAAAAAACTTCAGGATTTCTTTTCCGATGGGCGGCTACGATGGATTCCATTTTTTCGATAGTTTCCTCGGAAAGAAGTTTGCTCCCGACATTCCGCTGAAGCGATACAAGTCCGAGTTTTTCGCTTTTCTCCTTAATCCAAGCATCAACTTCCTCGAGTTTCTTTTTCGTCTCTTCCGGATAAATCGAATCAAAATATTCACAAAAATCACCCGAATCGCACGATTCGAAATATTCAAAAAGTCTCGGAAACGCTTCCCTGTATTCGTTCAAAAGGGTCGCAACTTTTTTCGAATATTTCCAATATTTGTTCTCGCATTTCATCGTGAATCCCATCACTTCTTTGTTCGATTTGTTCAGCTTAACGTTGAGGCCAATATTTCGCTTGAATTTCTCCTCGTCTTTTAATTTGACGATTATCACTCCGGTGATTCGAGAGATTAAATTTGTGTTCATGGTCGTCATTTGGGAAAGGTGCATGGCTAAAAGAAAACAGAAAACTCAGCAAAGTCACCATAACCGTCTCCAAATCTCCCCAAACTTTCCCTAAATACAATAGGAGAGTGGGGGAAGGTTGGGGAGGTGTGGGGAAGGTTTGGGGAGGTTTCCAATTTGTTTCCCAACTCTGTTGGCAAGGAAACCAACCTGAATAGAATTTGTCCGGTTGGTACTCATCGTTGGACAAAACATCGTTGAAATCGGGCTCAGTTGGCGTCTCGATTTTAACTTTTAACTTTTTCTTGTCCTGAACTGTTTCAATTATCTAAAAAAAGAGAATACTCGGTTTAAAATTTCGGGGTAGAGAAAAAGTGCAAACCTCAGTTTTGGCGCCATAAAATTGAGGGCCGAGGAAAAAGCAGATTTGGCCTGGAGTGAAAATTTGGTCTAGTTCGGGCTCGCTTGAGGAGTTTTGGGGGAGAAGCTCATTCGGCATGACGATTGTCTGATATGGCATCGCTGTGATTGTTGACGACCACTGAAATCAAGTCGAAAAATCAATTTTGGCCTTTTAGAAACAAAAAAGGCAGTTAGGGGAAAGTAATCTTATTTTGGGTTGCTGATTACGAATCTGAAGTTTTCTAACAAAAATTTCACCCTGAACTTTGTCAAAATCGCAAAAAAAGTCTAAATTTTAGTTTTCTTTACAGTTATATCTCCGAAACTATGCGATTCAGCGACTTGACCATTTAGTAAAAAATTAAAGAAAATTTTATGACCTTTAATTTTGTACTAAGTGGCCAAGTCGCTAAAACGCATAGTTTGGGAGGTATACGCAAAACACTGCAAAAAGTGCCAAAATATCGATAACTGCCAAACGGCTCGTTCGAATTGGACAAATTATTAATGGATCTTTAGCAAATTTTACAAGCTTTAATTTAGTACTAAGTGGTCAAGTTGCTGAAACGCATAGTTAGGGAGGTATTAGCAAAAAACTGCAAAAAGTTCCTTGCAATTTTGACAAAGTTCCGAGCGAAATTTTTGTTAGCAACTTCATATTCGTAATCAGCGAGCCAAATAAACATACAATAAGATGGATATTTGTACCCAAACTGTCCCCTGAATATCCTAAGATGCCATTTCTTTTGGAACTTACGTTGACGACTTCCTTCCCTTTTCCGTTTTCGTCGAATTGAAGCTTTTTCCCTTCCGCACTTTTGACGTAGACGATTATTTCGATTTTTCCGAGTTTGATGCCGAGTTTCGAGTTGTGAGTGACGTCGAGTTCGGTCCGGTCGAAATTAAATCGGTCCGCATCTCTTTTCGAAAGATCCTCCACTTCGATCGAACCGTTTTCCTTTTTGAAACATTTCTTATCTTTCGTCATCAGGTAGATCACACTAGAAAGAAGTTGTTTTATTGTGTTTGTCTTTTGGTTGAGGATGTGGAAGAGGGGATGGAGGGGGGGGGGTTGTTTGGGGGTTATTAAAGATCAGCTTACAGTGCTTTTGAAACATGAGGCCAATGAGAGAACACTTGCTGTCCTATTAAGTTTTGTCCGACTTTTTTGAAATTTTCATCATCGATTTCTTCATCTTCTTCTTCTTCACTTTCATCACCTTCATTGCGTTCACGTTTCGTATAGTCCATTTCTGCGGTGGAATTTCGTTTGTCGATGGATAAAATCATGCTGACTCGCATGCTGTTGAAATTGAAGACTCGGACACGCCCATGCCGCAGTAAAGGGTCGAAAGGTACATGGCGTAACCGCGGGAAACCGTACGGTTGGACGCTTTTGAAATTCGGGTTTAAGCCTCGCTTGAGTTTCTCGAGTGGCACTCGAATCTCATCTCGAGTGAACGTCTCGATTTTCGCATGGTTGAAAGAAACATCCGGGAAATAACCCGGCGATTTGTAAACACCCAAATTTTCTTCGCTGTATTCATAAGAATACATCGGCCCGGCAGTATTTCGTCGGATTTCGTCCAACGAAAGTTTCTCCATATACGGCTCGACGGCTTCCAAAAGCTTCTTTTCATCGATAAACGGCAACAAAACGATCGCCTCCCATTCATTTTGCTTCCCTTCCATGTCCAACTCGAAATTCGTCGGATAAAAACTCTTAATCGGCGACTCTTCAGAAAGGACCAGATGCTGGAAACACTTCGGCAGAAGGTTCTTGCTAAAAAAATGCGTTTAAAAGCAATTTTAACATCGTAAGGGTTTTAAATTGCAAATTTTTATGATTTCATCTTGTTTAGGACCTCTAAATCCAAGTTTCGGGGACGCCATTTTGAAAAAAACTGACCAAAGTTTTTCACTTTGTGACCTCTAGCAGCAAAACGATGCGTTTTAGCGACTTGACCACTTAGTACAAAATGAAAGATTATTAAATTCTGCGTCTAATGAGCTTTCAAAAGTCAAAATCGGTCCAGCCATTTAGGAGATATCGATGTCTAAAGTTGGCAGTTGATTTTTGACCTCTAGCTCAAAAACGATGGGTTTTAGCGACTTGACCACTTAGTACAAAATGATACAGAATTTAATACTCTTTCATTTTGTAATAAGTGGTCGAGTCGCTTAAATGCATTGTTTTGGCTCTAGAGATCAAAAACTGAAAAAAGTGCCAAATTTGGCCAGTTTTTCAAAATGGCGTCTTGCAAGCTTGGCTTTAGAGGTTCTAAACAAGAAGAAATCATAAAAATAGTGCAAATTTTGCAATTTGGGGCCCTTTTTTCACCTCTTGGAATATTCGGACTAACCTGGCTGATGGTAAAACGGCCAAAAGTTGGTCGAAAGGTCTGAAAGGTACGTCGTCCGGAAACGAGCACGTTATTTTGTTATATCCGGTCAAATCGGAAAGCTGAGGAGTGTAATGAAACGGATAAAACCACGACCAACTCGGGCACCCGTTGTAATAATACCCTAAAATCCAGACGATCGCTTTAATATACTCCTCGGCTTTTTCAAGGACCTCCTCTCGACTGAGTTTCTCTTCGAATTTTGACAGGTAATAACGTTTCTTCGCCAAATTGTACTCGACGCGCATGACGTCTTCGTCGCTGTCTTCTTCGTCGTTCGGAATCGCTTCAATCTAAAAGCAGAATCGTCCACAAATTTTAAAATTTAATTTGGGTATTATGGACAGAAGTAATAGGCCTTTTCGATGAGGAGTTTGGGGGGGGGGGAGTGAAAAACTTACGAATTCTTCAGTTTGTTGTAACATCTCGAGAAGTTCAGGATTCGCGATTTTCCCGTCGACTTCTTCAAGTTGGAATTTCTCGAGGTCGCCCGCTCGTTTGTTCGCTTCTTCAAAGTCGTTCAGACCTTCGATACCGCCAAAGTTCTCTTTGAAGACTTCGAACTCCCATTCGGCCAGAGTTTCCAAGAAAAGCTCGAATCTGACAAGGTTTAGGTTACCGTTTTCATTCATGTAGCCACCCAGAGCTGGTAAAATCTGAATATATTTCTCATATATTGTGTCAAGGCCATTTCTTGCTATATAGAAGCAAGGGATGTTTGGTACGAAGTCATTTCCAACCAAAAACTCCATTAAAATCTAAAAAATAAAAATAAATAAAGTAGAATTAGATAAAAGGGCCCCAAATTGCAAAAGGTAGTAGTTTATTTATTTATTATTATACTCGCATTCTGGAAATTAATGAATTTGATGAAGAATGAATCAAATTCATGATATATATACTTGTAGTTTGGGCGCGCGCGCCGAAATACCACACACTAATTCAAAGACAGGGGGAAAAAAGGAGAAAAAAGTTAGGGTGGCAGCCCTTCCTCCCCACCATACCACCCCCTGTCCCACTCCACCTTCAGTTGATTTTTGTGTGTCCGACATGCCGCACGCTAATTCCCTATGGTCACAGTGTATTAAGTTATGTTTTTATTTTTCAAAATACGGTTTTAAGTATTTTTCTTATCTTATTATCTGTACCCCCTTTTTTTATTTTTAATCACTATTGTTTGTAGCATTTCCAGAATGCCGCGTCATAAACGTGATCGCTCATCTTCGTCAAAATCGAAGAAAGCACTTCGTCATAAACTTTTTTCGTTTATTAGATTCCGAGGCCGGAAACCTTCGACGATTCCTTTTGCCTAACGTTAAGACGTCCCGACGCATTTCGGGATGAGGTTTTTTCATCCGGTAAGCTAATCTTGCTTCTCCAGTCTCCACATGTTCTCATAACCTCTCACGCCACATGTGGACGACCACGTGTCGTCGCTCTCGCTCTTATCCGACACATCTAATTTCTTCGAGGTTCCAGCGAGCTGTGATTCTAGACTCACTGCCCTCCTTATTTAACGGATGTAGGCAAATCCTTTGACGATTCGGGTCCACCCTGTGATTCTAGGGGTGTCGACCTATGAACCCTCCTGAAGGGTTCTTTTTCGCTCTCGGCACCCTTTTCTGCCTTGAGACTCCAGTAGCCTGTGATCCAAGGCTACTGGCATCCTTTGTTTTTGGGGATAAAAGCGAAATTCGATTCCAAGGAGGTAAGCAAATTCTATGACGATTCGGGTCCACCCTGAGATTCCAGGGGTGTTGACCTTCGCTCTCGGCATCCTTTTCTACCTCGAGACTCCAGTAGCCTGTGATCCAAGGCTACTGGCATCCTTTGTTTTTGGGGATGAAAGCGAAATTCGACTCAAAGGACATAAGCAAATTCTATGACGATTTGGGTCCACCCTGTGATTCCAGGGGTGTCGACCTACAAACCCTCTTCATGGGTTCCTTTTCGCTCTCGGCATCCTTTTCTGCTTCGAGACTCCAGTAGCTCGTGATCCAAGGCTACTGGCATCCTTTGTTTTTGGGGATGTAAGCGAAATTCACGGATAAGCTCACATGGAGGTTAGCTCACATATTATGACGCAGTCACCTGCATTTTCAAGACCTGCCGTCAAATGGTTTTTCCCTTATCCGGCACAACTATTTTCTTCAAGATCCCAGCTAGCCGTGATTCTAGGCTCGCTGCCATCCTTTTATTCCAAGGATTTAAGCAAATTTCACGAGGACTCGGGGTCCACCCTGTGATTCTAGGGGTGTCGACCTGTGTATCCCCTTCAAGGGCTCTTTTTATCCCCTTCAAGGGCTCTTTTTTCGCTCTCGGCACCTTTTTTCTGCCTCGAGACTCAAGTAATATGTGATTTAGCATCCTTTGTTTTTTTGGGATGTACGCGAGATTCATGGATATATCCACATGGAGGCTAGCCCTCATATGACGCAGTCATCGGCATTTTCAAGGCTTCTGCCATCAAATATTTTTTCTCTTCAAGATTCCAGTGAGCTATAATTTTAGGTTCACTGTCATCCTTAATTCTAAGGATTTGAGTAAATTTTTATGAGGACTCTCAGTCTGGTCCACCCTGTGATTCTAGGGGTGCCGTCCAGTTTTCCAATTCTTCCAGTTTTTTCTTGCTCTTGGCATTCTTTTCGCCTCGAGGCCCCAGCAACCTGTGATTCAAGACCACTGGCATCCTCTGTTTTTTGAGGCTGTAAGCGTCCACATCGCCACATTGAGGTTAGCCCACAGGTGATGCAGTCACCAGGTTTCTGCCATACCTTGTTTTTCCTCTTATCGGACACATCTCTTTGCTTCAAGATTCCAATGAGCTGTAATTCTAGGCTCACTGCCATCCTTTAATTCTAAGGATTTAAGCACCTTCCATGATGACTCGGGTCCACCCTGTAATTCTAGGGGTGTCTACCTATGTACCTTCTTTAGTTACTTTTCGATCTCGTCATCCTTCTCTGCCTCGATACTCCAGTAACCTGTGATATTAGGCGACTGACATCCTTTGATTATTGAGGATGTTGCGACATTCGTAGAAAAATCCGCATGGAGGTTAGTCCACCCCTAAGAAACACAGTATCCTGCTTTTCCAAGGTTTTGTCATCCCTTGTTTCTGGGGATACCCTTATTACTCGCCTTTGCATGAGACTCTCATCTCTGCCTTTTCTCATCCACGTTCTCACCTTCTCTAAGTTGAAACCTGGCGGTGTCTTCTACAACACCGGTAGTCTGCCATGCTCCAACCGGATGCCTATCATCTTGACTGCGGCCACAGTTGTGCGCCTTTGTTCTTCATGAAGCCTGTGAAACCTGTACTTCATTCTTACGGTCCAGGGGCTTCCTCTCTGTGTTCTATCTCGACGATTTTTTCCTCATAGGGGTGGACGCGGACCACTGCCGGGTGAATGTGCCCAGCACCACAGTTCTTGGACACTGCTATCATGTATATGGCCCCCATGTAGTCTAAGAAGACTCGGTCGGAAGCATCTGAACTTCTTTACCTATCTTGTGTGCACCATTCGGCAATTCGCCGCTGCCAGGGTCGACCAGGGCCCGACTAATTTTCATTGGCCCTGCGCCCCCCTATGGATGGATCTTCCCATAAATAGGCAATTCCGTGGCAATTGCCGCATCCAAGGCAATTCCGACTCGATTATGGCCATACCCCCTCATCTCCATGAGGATCTCTGGTAGTGGAACGACTTCACTGGTAATCTATCTCAGTTTCTTTTTGTGATGGCCAGCGTACAAATGTCACTGTATGGTTGAAGGAAAGACTCTCCGCATCAATCCTTCAAAATAAAGACAGCCTTTTAACTGGTTTTGGTTTGCAGTGTTATTTTGCACTCCACTTATCCAATACCTGGGTTTTATGTCGTATCGACAATACTACAACAATTGCCTGTATCAGGCGCAGAGGTAATGTGAAATGCCCTTCGGTCAATGATGCTGTCCGGAAGATATGGCGCTCGTGCGCACACGGCTTTTCTTTGTGATTGCATCCTACGTTAGCTCTTAAGAAAATTGGGAGGCTGATCAGGAATCTAGAGTGTCCCAAGAAACGAATATGGAATGGTTAGTGGTTGTAGAGAATTTTTGATCTCTTTGAATGAATGCATGACGATTTTATATCATTTCTTCCACGGACTGATTTTTGTATCAGCTGACACTACACTGGGATCTCCCTTTTGAGCTAATTTCTTCCAAATGGCCGTCTGAGACAGGCATGTTTGCTTTAAGGCATAACACCTAACATCATTGTTTCGTTTCTTGGAAGACAGAACCGGGCTGTTGGGGAGTGGATACTTCACTTTGATCTGGAGTCATCTTGGCTTCTATGCCTTTCCGCCTTTCTCCTTGGTTCCCAAGGTCCTAAGTAAGATGGTTGATGTTCAGGCGGATGGGACTCTGGTTGTCCCTCATTGGCCGACTTGGCCCTGATTTCGGTTTTTCTAATCATTATTGACTGGCGAGACAACTTAATTGGACTCAATTACACCCCTGCTATCTTCTGTCAAGGGCCTAACCTTAATTCCAGGCAGGCTCTCAACACCACCTGTAAAAAAATAAAGACGCCGCTTTCGGCCTGGAGATTTTTTAATTGCCTCTCGCCCAAGACATTGAAATGATACCACTCCGCATTGAAAAGCTGGTGGGTTTTTTGTACAAATGCCTATCTTGAACCTCACAAGCCTTCTCTGGCTTCTCTTCTTGAGTTCCTAGTCTCAATTGAGGGATGTCGTTTGCCTCCTTAAACACCGCCCGTTCAGCTCTTGCCCTCATCAATAGCTCCCCCTCTGATGGAGGGTCCGTCCATTAGTCTCTACCTTAAGAGAGCCTTCAATTTGAAACCAAGTATCCCGAATACGGCCTCCTATAGGATCCCGGCACCGTTCTCGATTTTACGATCGCAGCGTCAATGCAGAAATATTCCTTCGACAACTCACCGAAAAACTGGCCGTCCTCCTAGCCTCGCAACCGGGCAGAGGGTCCAAACCCTCTCTCTAATCGATGTGGACAACTTCCCCAGAGATTCAGAGTGCATTATCATCCGCGTCCCTCGCCAAGAGGAGACTTCAGGCCTTCACAGGAGTGCACCATCTATGGTGCCTCCTTTCTTTGACTCACCCTTTCTCTGTGTGGCAACCACCCTCCTATGTTTCCTAGAACGAACTGAGGACCCTCGAGGTTCTCTCTTCTTTACCATCAAGATAAAGGCAGTCTGTTCCGCCTCGCCTAAGTCTGCGAGCAGGTGGTTTACATTGGCCCTATATCAGTGAGGCATTGACACCTCGTTTTTTCTCGGCCCACAGCACTTTCCATTCCATGCCCAGAAGTCGACCGTTGCGAACCATGGCATTAATATTGACTCCTTCTGGCAGCAGGGTGGACTACACGCTCATCAACCTTTGCCAGTTTTCTTCAACTGCCTGATTGTGGCTGATCTTTCTTGGTTTTTTAAATCCTTTTTCAAGCAAGTCTAATGCTTTCTCCTCTTCGAGTCATAATAGACATTGACTCTTTCCTTTTTGTCTTCTTGTTTAACTTCCTTTCTGGGGTACAGACTTTCAGCGATGCAGTCATCTTTGAACATCTATAAGTATATATATCATGAATTTGATTCATTCTTCATCAAATTCATTAATTTCCAGAATGCGAGTATAATTTATAGATTAAACGAACTTACCTAGTGAAGTTCAATCTAAATTATACTCGCATTCGAAATTAATGAATTCCCGCCCGCCCAGCACAAGGTGCTCGCCCTGAGAGGGCCTGCATCGCTGGGCTTTGAAATCCTGAAGGTGGAGTGGGACAGGGGGTAATATGGTGGGGAGGAAGGGCTGCCACCCTAACTTTTTTCTCCTTTTTTCCCCCTGTCTTTGAATTAGTGTGTGGTATTTCGGCGCGCGCGCCCAAACTACAAGTATATATATCATGAATTTGATTCATTCTTCATCAAATTCATTAATTTCGAATGCGAGTATAATTTAGATTGAACTTCACTAGGTAAGTTCGTTTAATCTATAAATTTTGTACTAAGTGGTCATGTCGCTAAAACGCATCGCTTGGGCGCTGGAAGTCAAAAACTGAAAAAAGTTCTAAATTTGGCCAGCTTTTTATTTCAAAATGGCGTCCTGCAAACTAGGATTTATAGGTCCTAAACAAGATCAAATCATAAAAATAGTGCTTCTTTTGAAATTTCAAACCCTAATTTTAAGTTAAATATAAAAAAAATTAGGTGCTACAGCATACCCAGTCATCGATGATTCTTTCTAGATCGTATTCGAAGTCAATTTTGGATTTGACGCATCGAAACTCGAGGTCGATATAATCCCTTAAGAGTGATAGATGTAAAAGCTGAAAGACTGTGTCTTCAGGGTTTTTGGCTCGTTTGTGCGCCTTTGTGAAGTAAACTTCTTCGCGGAGGATGCAGAAATTGGGCTCGTGGGTGCAGAGGCCGAGCATTATCAAGTCAGCGTCCAAACCGTGAAGACAATGTTTGGTGTTAGCGTCGTAGTCGTCGCATGTTTTTAAGTAGCGGATGTAGTCCATTATTTTATGTTCTCCTTCGCCTGGAACCTGAAAAAAGCAAATATATTTTGTTTCTACGGGAATGCGTCCGATGATTAACCAGAAAAAAGTCCGGATATAAAGTAGCAGATTTTTGTATGAGAAATTTCCAACTTACATCATGTCCAGTATAAACAATTTTCGGAATCCGCCAGAGTTTATCAGTGGAAATTTTATGGGCGATGAAATATTTGAATTGTTCGTGGAGCCTCGCCATGAATTCAGTCCCCGGGGTGATGCAATTTGAGTCGAAAGTCTCTTTGGGCACCTCCTTCATCTCAGATTCCATCTTTTTAAGGGCATCTTCGGCATCTTTTGCTGACCTAAACCTATAAAAAGATGTTAAACCTTGGATATCAGGAATTTCAGGATGATTTACCTTCTGGCTCGCTGCTGGTTCATTTTCGCTCGTGGTGCTACTCCATCGACGGCCATCATAAAAAGCTTTTTGGGCTTTATCATCCTAAATAAAAGCTAAAAAGGGCCAAATTAATGTCACAGGAAGTTGATAAAGGCACAATACGTACTTCTACATAATAAAATATATCACGAAATATTTTCTCCTCCGAAACAGCCGCTGCAACTTTACTGTCATCGTGTGAGCAATTATGGATGATCCCGTTCATGTCAAGGTAGAAATTGTCGATTTCTGGTATCTATGAGAAAGAATAAAAGTTAGAAGACGATATCTAGTGTCTCTAAACAACAAAAAGATGCTATAGAGGGCCTCTAAACAACAAAATGATCCAATAGAGTATCTCTAAACTACAAAAACACGATATAGAGTGTCTCTAAACTACCAAACACGATATTGAGTATCTCTCAACTACCAAACACGATATTGAGTATCTCTCAACTACAAAAACACTATATAGAGTATCTCTCAACTACAAAAACACTATATAGAGTATCTCTCAACTAGAAAAACATGATATAGAGAATTTTTGCTGTCTACAGAATAAAATCTCTGGTCTCTAAACACATTTCGCAGACTGTAGAGCCAATTTAGTGATCTACAGAGCCAAATTAGTGGTCTACAGAGCCAATTTTTCAGTTTACAGAGCCAATCTTGTGGTCTATAGACTTATGTGGTATCAAGAGAATACCATAAATTTCAGCCATCCAGGGATACCAACAGTCAATTTACATCAAGGTGGCTAGACTGTCAACAAAATAGGGCCCAAACTGACTTTCAGAAAGCATATGGAACTCTAATTACCCCATAGAGGTCACAACTACCCATTAAAACGACTTAAAATGCATTTTTCCTTTATTTAAAATAAAATCTTACCTCATGCTCTCTCAGACGTACGTTGAGGCAAGGATACCTTTCGCTAATATAGCGAAAGAATTTCGGTATCCCCATCTTAATATTTAATAATAAAAAAACCAAAAATATACTAGGATAGATCAAAACATTTGTGTCGATTTGGAGCCGAGAAAAGTTTCACGATTTCATTATTGAAAACATAACCTTTCAGATTTGTAACTTTGCTTACAGTGTTGCAATGTTTTGTTATGTTGGCTAACCTGGAGACTAACCATTGTGGTAGTTTAACCTCCTTGTCAATCTTGTAAACAAAATTAGCAAATCTATTACGTTTATTATGTTATTTGTGTTAAAATTGAGCTTTTTGACCTTCCTGGGCTTAGTTAGCTCACAAAATTGTACTTTACGAGACCCTAAGGATCCGAGGAAGGCCGCCTTTTTGAACGACATCGCCGTCCTGCATAATGAAAAGTAAGTTGGCACCCCTTTTATTGGGGTAAGTCCATTTATATCCCACATTACCCCAATTAGTCCTTCCAATACCCTAAATTAATCCTTCCATGATTCCCTCCCCCCCTATATAACTAGCCCTAATTTGCCCCACCTCAATAGCTCCTTCCATTTTTAGGTACCTCAACTTACCTCATTGTCTGAGGACCGTGGAGGGATTAGATACTACAAAGTGATTAAAAGATTAGAAAAGGGGATTAAAGACAATAAAGGGATTAAAAGAATCGAAAAGGGGATTAGACGCTTTATTTAAACGGATTATAAGAATTGAAAAGGGGATTAGATTAAAGGGATTAAAAGAATAGAAAAGGGGATTAGAGACAATAAAGAGATTAAAAGAATAGAAAAGGGATTAGATACTATAAAGGGATTAAAAGAATAGAAAAGGGGATTAGACACTATAAAAGGATTAAAAGAATAGAAAAGGGGATTAGATACTATAAAGGGATTAAAAGAATACAAAAGGGGATTAGAGACTATAAAGGGATTAAAAGAATACAAAAGGGGATTAGAGACTATAAAGGGATTAAAAGAATACAAAAGGGGATTAGAGACTTAAAAGAATTGAAAGAATACCAAAAGGGTTTAGAGAACTTAACCTCCCAACACCACCCCCACGAACCTACGTTCCCTTCACCTCCCCCATTCTCCCATAAACTTCCCCACTCCACTCCCATCACCTCCTCTACCCTCCCACGTCCCTCTATTCCCCCCCTCCCTCCCCAGATCCCTCTATGTTTTCCCCTATTTTCCATGCATCCAGTGTCACCAATTGCGATTTTTTTTTTAGGTTGTTTGCACATCGAATGGTTACACATATATGATAACGTTTTGTAAGGCGGCGTCGATGAAGGCATCTTTGGGGAACGCGAACGTTATCCGGAGCCGAATACCCGAAAGAGACAACGATACCTCCGTTCTCGGGAGGTTCAACTCGACCGACATCATCGGTCAAGGTATTAGTCCAGTCAATCTATGGATGTTTTTGTTTTTTCGTCAATATCTCGAAAACCATTGGTTTTAGGCGAAAACATAATAAGTACAAAATTAAAGCTTTATTAAATTACTAACACAAATTTTATTTAATAAGATTTTTTATAGGACCAATCGTTTCTGAGCTATGAGGCAAACAAAAATAAAAAAAAGCTGATTTTAGAAAGTGAGAAAAAAGGAGGGATGACTTGATCTAATCAAAAAGTTTATTTATTAAAAGTTGTAGAAAATTTAGTAATCTTTAATTTTGTGCTTAATATTTTTTCGCTTACGACCTACGGTTTTCGAGATATTGGCGAAAAACCTAAAAAAATTGCGAACATTCATTTGCAGACGATTGGCGAATCGTGACATTCGGAGATGGTGACGTCATCCGGGAAAACGGCTCGTGCGACGGAACGAGATGGAAAGCGATGGTCATCCTTTCTTGCGACCTTGAAAATTCCCGCGGTAAAAATTATTCTGTTCAGTGTTGCCAACTGATTTCTTTTAGGTTGAACTTCTGGACCTTTGAATGCCGCGTGCGTCTCGATTTTTTTGCTAAAAACAAGCTACATTTGTCATGTGCCTTCTACGAATGTCTTGACCATTTTTCTTCTTATGTAAGTTTCTCATAACTGCCCAAATCACCCAAACCCTTCAAAGTGCCCAAATCACCAAACTACCCAAAGTGCCTAAATCACCTAAACTTTTTTTTTTAGACTTTTGGTGGCATTTTTGTGTTATTTTATCATTGGTGTATGGCGTATAAACGATTCGTCACTGGAGCCAAAGGTTTGGAGCAAATCCCCAACTATGACTTTTGGAGGGATCCGACATCTTGGAAGGTAATTCGTCGTCGAATAAAGTCTTTTGATTAACTCGTGCAGAATTCATAATAAATAAGAGCGAGAGGAGCGAAGAAGCGAGAAAAGCATGGCGACAGACTGCTGCAGATTCCGCAGACGAAACCGCTTCTCCATCCATAGCCCGGGAGGGGAGTGCCGTAGGACGAGGGTTCTCGTCGCGCGATTTCCGATGACGTCAGTTGGCGAAGAAGGCGACGGTGACTCTTCGGCCGCTGTACTCGCCGTCACCTCGACCTGCATCCAGCCGAATCGCGCCCCCGTTCAAAATCGTTTTACGACCGTCTTTCTAAACTGATGAGCATACAAATTCGCTCCAGATTTTATAAACTTTCAGTGCTCTTCCTTTTGCTCTCCTCGGGGTCTTATAGGGTTTGAAATTACAAAAGGTGCATTTGCCAACTTTACAAATCGATATCTCCTGAACGGCTCGACCGATTTGGCTCTTGAAAGCTCATTAGACGCAGAATTTAATGCTCTTTAATTTTGTACTAAGTGGTCAAGTCGCTAAAACGCATCGTTTTGCCGCTAGAGGTCAAAAACAGAAAAAGTTCCAAATTTGGCCGGTTTTTTCAAAATGGCGGACAAAGCACAGAACGCGGTGGGGGGGGGTGAAGCAAATTGGATATAGAACTACCTAATCGTCCTATACAATATAAAATCTGAAAAAGTGCACCTTTTGCAATTTGGGGCCCTTTTTTCACCGAATTCTGGACTATTAATGGTACCCCTGCTCTCATTTCCACCAAAATTTCCCTTTTTCAGATCAATCTTCTTTTACAGACTCCTCCATTCCCCCTCCCCCCCCCACTCATCCCAGTGTATCACCCAAAATGTGATTAGTCTTGCTTTTCTAGTCATGTAAATAAAAAATATGCACTCTTTTAATTTTAAATAATGAAAATATTTTGTGTTTCAAAGCTAAATTATTGTGAGAATTGTAATTGGTGGGCGATTGAAAGCCCATGTTTAACTATTTCAGTTTTAAGATATATTTTGTGCTAGTCTGTGGTCAAAAAAACTATTGGTTGTACTATTATAGTCAAATAATAGGATTTTTTTTCTTTTATGTTGCTTATTTTTATGGAGGAAACCCTTAAAATGGTCCCTAAGTCAAAATCACTTTTGTGATTTATGTATGTCGTCCCTAACTTCCACAATTCTTGACCGATTTTGTCGATATTTATACCGTTCGAAAGCTATTTTAAAGAGCTACAAAAGTTGCAAAATGCATAAAATCGCTTAGAACACTCCTTAGCCCTCAAAAATGGACCTAAAGTCAAAAATTCGGAAGTGAATGTTTTCCGTTGGCTAACCTGCTGGTACAACCTGATCTTCACGTAACAAGATTGTCGCCTTCCTAACGCCTCTTCCAAGCCCGCCGCCCGGGCAAACAACATTTCTATTCGTATTATCTTCGTTCCGAAGTTGTAGATTAGTAATTACTTTTATACAGTAAAAAAAATCCTTTTTCCGAAATGTCGGACGTTTCGAGGAATGAGACCGTCTTACGAATTCGCTGAAAAATTCGCTTTTTAGCCCAGGCACACCTTCGAGCCCGGACGAGAGCCCTTACCGCAGGTAAAATCAGGGCTTACCAAAAACATTCAGGATTGCCAACTTATGTCATACAATGAGGGTTGCCTAACTATTTTATTTTTAGGTATCTGAACAATTT
>JAGWEN010000772.1:0-57337 GCA_018703685.1 Orius laevigatus
AAACTCAGTGTTTTTTCAAAAATGTATGTACATTAAAATTTCTAAGTGTATTATTTTGTTCATTAACCATGAAAACCCGCAATTTTTTATTTACAATAATAATTTATGTTAAGGAAGACGTTTTATCGTTTATTTCTTGAGTCTTTTTAGATCTCTTTGTGTATTGTTGTATTTGTGAAGCGAAAGGTTGGGAAATAAGTCGATGGCAGAATATATTATGAGGGAAGGGGATATGTTCTAACCCATATAATGTTTTTTCTTTGGAAATTTTTAATAAAAATATAATTGATAAATCGCTTATTTATTTAAAAGGTAATTAGAACAGTTGGATATTTGTAAGGATGTCTACTGTACCTTCTACAGCGAGGTTATAACCTTCATGATCAAACGTGAAGTTCAAAATCAACTTTAAATTGACAATTTTTCGTCAAAAACCTCCAAATCATGGTTGTAAGACTAATTTTTGTCTAAAAATCTCGAAATCAACATATATGAAGCCTAATTTTCGTCAAAAACCTCAAAATCGACGTTTTTTAAAGCTTAATTTTGGTCAGAAAACCTCGAAATCAACATTTATGATGCCCAATTTTCGTCCTAAAACCTCAAAATCAACATTTTAAAAGTAAATTTTTGTCCAAAAACAAAATACCCCTCAAAATCAACTTTTAATATACCTAATTTTCGTCCAAAATCAACATTCATAAAGCCAAATTTTCATCAAAAACCTCCAAATCATAGTTGTAAGACCAATTTTTATCAAAAAATCTCAAAATGAACGTTTTAAGTGCAATTTCTTATGTCAAAAACCTCGAAATCAACATTTAAAAAGCCTAATTTTCGTCCAAAAACCTCGAAATCAACATTTTCAAAGTCTAATTTTCGTCCAAAAACCTCATATTCAACTTACATTTATACTTATTTATTTATACTTACATTTATTAACTTTTAGTTTGTTTAAAAGGGGGGCGCACAGTGAAAAATTTTGGGAACCTCTGTTTTTGCCTACTATATTTTCTAAAAGCCAATTTTCTGTAAACATTTTTGCACCATCCGGGCGCCCCCTTACTGAAAACCCACCCACACCTAAGGTCCCAGTCCGCCCCTGATGTCGCAGCTCAATTCTCCACACTATTTGGAGAGCGGAGTTTTAAAATTTGAAGATAAAATGTTGATGTGTGGAAAAGTTAGCATTTTAGCTTTTGGAGGATGTGGGAGAAGTTTGGGGCTTAGTAAAAGAGGAAGGAACAAAAAAAAACACACTAATTTAATTTTAAATGAAAAATACATAATCTTGTGAAAATCTTAGATTGATAAAAATGAGAGAAAAAGGTAAGAAAATACTTATTATTTACATG
This sequence comes from Orius laevigatus, assembly GCA_018703685.1. Taxonomy (NCBI): domain Eukaryota; kingdom Metazoa; phylum Arthropoda; class Insecta; order Hemiptera; family Anthocoridae; genus Orius; species Orius laevigatus. Next base: position 1,356 of record JAGWEN010000772.1, read on the forward strand.
ACGAAAACCTTTTCAGCTTTTTGATAAGAAAAGACTTCTTGAGTTCTCGGGCAGACGATTTGTCCGTTGTTTTCAGATGCCATTTGAAGCAAAGACTAGATGGAAAAGTTAAGTTTTGTCGTAAATTTAATATGGATACCTGTTGGCCATATACTCTGCTGTTGGGCAAAGCCATGGGTTGGTTGTGCTCATCAAGAGGTAAGCCTGAAATGTGGCAAATAAGGCGAGAATGGGAACAATGTGCAAAAGGCAACGGTTCAGCAAGGCTGTTCAACCAATCCTGGCAAACTGGGCAGCATTTATTACGCATCTCCGCACTCCCATAACACTGATTGTTTTGTTGGTTAAGGAAAAAAGAAGAAAAAGAAAAAACACAACCAAGAAATTAATCCAGTCAATTGTATACATTGAACATGGAAAAAATTGAGGACTTTTTGAAACTTTTACAGTTTGTTCGGGGCTAAGGTGGGATGACCCTCTTAATTTTTCCAACTCGAGAAACCAGTGCTAACCTCAGGAGGGGCGAAAAACCAAGCTGATTTTCGGTTTTTTGCCTATAAGTCCTAAACTAAGCGTTTTATGACAAAACACACTCTATTCAATATTGTAGGGCATAAAATTTTCAACAATTTATAATTTAATAAATTTTCCCGTAACCTAACTGCTTATCGAGATACGTCCTATCAAAGTTTGAGAATTTCAAAAAACAGATGGCTTAGGCCCTCTAACAGATGGTTTTGGCCCTCTAATAGGTTCAATTAGTTCAATTTGGCGTCTGATGGGTCAGTTCTATGGTTATTGACCATAAATTTCGTCATGCTGGAACACCTGGGTGGAGGGGAGAGCAGAGACCGATCTGTTAGAGGGCCTAAGCCATCTGTTTTTTGAAATTCTCTAACTTTGATAGGGCGTATCTCGATAAGCAGTAAGGTTACGGGAAAATTTATTAAATTATAAATTGTTGAAAATTTTATGCCCTACAATATTGAATAGAGTGTGTTTTGTCATAAAACGCTTAGTTTAGGACTTATAGGCAAAAAACCGAAAATCAGCTTGGTTTTTCGCCCCTCCTGAGGTTAGAACAGGTTTCTCGAGTTGGAAAAATTAAGAGGGTCATCCCACCTTAGCCTTGAACAAACTAAAAGTTTCAAAAAGTCCCCAATTTCTTCCAGCAGACCCCCTTTTTTTTTTTGCTCTGAAGACTGGACTAAATAGAGTTTAAAAGGATATGGAGTTTTGAGAGCAGACAGGCCAGCCTGGAGTGCGACTGTGAAGACACTTTGAGACGCAAGCTGGAAAAGTTTGTAATTCTCTTGACGAAACTGTTCCACCAAACTGGCCCAACGTTCTTCATCCAAAAGCTCTTTATACGGTGACAATTCTAGAATTTAAAGTGTTATTGTGAATAAGAAGCTTCTTGTATACCTGTGGTAATAGGAAAAGCGAGGAGAGCCATACAATGTTTGATAGCTGTCAATTGATCTTCTTCATATGATGAGAAGTATTTTCTTGCATGCCTGGAAAAAAAGATGAAAAGAAGAACTTATGGAGAAAGAACCGACTTGACAGCATCAAGGCGACGGTCGGATTTGACAAGCTCGACGAATTCTTGGACACGTAAGTTGAACTCCATGGTCGAATGGAGTTTTCGGAGTTTCGACCTGTTATCATGGCACCAAGCGAGGCATTTGGATGTCTCTCGATTCATCAGAGATTTCTCGACTTCTCTTGAAACAAGAAAAACGTCTGTAAAGAAGAATTAATAGCGTTAGAAGATATAGCAACAATTACCAATGTTGGTGAGATCTTGGAGATCAGAAGTGCGTGCTAAACTTGATGCAGCGTTGTAGTATCCCCTTCTCAAGAAAAACTCGACGAGCATCCTATCGAGCCTTTTACGACACCACTGAGACCCATTAGTGTGCTCTTTAAGATGCTCAAGACGTCTTTTGCAGACATATCCAGCCTGAAGTTCCTCGCAGATGCTCTCTTCTGCCTGTTAATTCATCATTAATTTCAGTAACTCCTTCTTGGATTGCCTTACTTTTCTTTTGAGCACTTGAAGTTTCTCGACCATCCCACCGAGAAGTTTCCCAATCTCTTCAGACTCGCAGCCTTCGCTCGAAAGCCCTTTTTCTACTTCAGCAGTCGCAGACTGCACATGGGACACCTCACGGTCCAACTGTTTCTGCGCTGCTCGAAATTTCTTGTTCAAAATTTCGTAAGGTACCTAAATTTTACAATTAAAACAATTTTTAAATTTAATCACAATCTTACTTTAAGCGTTGGATGTTCTAAAGCCTTGATATCAGCCATTGATCTATGCGTTCTAGAGGGGAAAAAAAATTAATAAATAAAATTTATTTATTTGAGAAAAAGGAAGGCATTACACTTTCACTAACAAGATCAGCTGTAAGTTACGTCCAGTATAGAGTGGCTACTCTAAGGATTTTGCTAACATGTTAGTTTTTAATGAGGGAATAGAGTGCACTAGAATCGTTTCACTGCATCCACAAAACGAGTAACTGTTACTTAAAAAGAAACGATGGAACAGCTCCAGTTTCAACGAAACTGTTCCAAAAGAACAGGATCGGAATCTCTCCAATGTCCAAAAATCGAGGAAAAAGGGCCCCCAATGTCCAAAAATTTAGGTAAAAGAGCCCCTAATGTTCGCAAATCGAGGAAAAAAAGGCTCCCTGGTGTCCAAAGAGGGACAAAAATCAAGCTAAAGAGGGCTTTTGTACGGGTAAAAGGGCTGTAAAGGTACGAAATCTAGCCAAAGAGCCACTAATGTCCATAAATCGATGTAAAAAGGGCCATAAGTGTCCAAAAAGGGTCAAAAATCAAGCTGAAAAAGGCGAAAGGGGGTGGCGGAGAAAATTTCTATTTTCTGAAAAACTTTTCGTCAGAAAATTGGCTCTTAGAAAAATATATTCAGCAAAATAACGCTTTAAAAAAAACCTCACCGGTTGCGCAGCCTCTATGTATTATCGGTTCTGGAGCTGTCCCCAGGGGGGTGTGGGAAAGCTCAAGATTTTTTTTGTGTGCAAATATCCCCAAAAATTCGTGAAAAACCTCAAAATCAACATTTATAAAGCCAAATTTTCGTGAAAAACCTCAAAATCAACATTTGTAAAGCCCAATTTTGGTTTAAAAAAACCCTCGAAATTAACATTAAATTATGAAGCCTAATTTTCGTACAAAAACCTCAAAATCAACATTTAAAAAGCCAAATTTTTGTCAAAAACCTCAATATTAACAATTGTAATAGGTACCTAATTTTAGTCACACCTCAAAATCAACATTTATGATGCCTAATTTTCGTCAAAAAAACTCAAAATCAACTTTAAATTGGCAATTTTTTGTCAAAACCTCCAAATCATGGTTATAAGAGCAAATTTTTTTTGTCAAAAAATTCACAATCAACGTTTTAAGTGCAATTTCTATTGTCAAAAACCTCAAAATCAACATTTTAAAACCCAAATTTCATTCAAAAACCTCAAAGTTAATATTCAAAGCTTTAGGCGAGGAGGGGGCAAAGGTTTTAATTTGTTTAAAAGGCGGGCACACTGTGAAAAAGTTTGGGAACCTCTGTTTTTGCTGAGATATTTTTCTAAGAGCCAATTTTCTGTCAAATTTTCTGCGCAACCGGGCGCTCCCTTAACTGAAAACCCACCCACACCCTAAGGTCCCAGTCCGCCCCTGTCTATGAAGAAGAACTTTAGTCCATGAAGAAACGTAATCGTTCCTGTAACTGCTCCTTTGGAACAGTTTCGTTTCGTTCCACAAAAGTAACCGTTTCGCCCATCCCTAATACTTCAACTTTACAACAAATTATAGGAATATTACAAAATTGAAAGGGTGGAAGAACGATTTTTAAACAAAAAAGTGAGTTGTTAAAAAGGACTTTTTTATTTAAGAATTATCCGAGTTCATCTCCCAAGATTGAAGATTGAGCCAAAGCGCTCCTAGCAGAGTCTTCTAGAAACTGCGACTTTTTTGGTAACCGAGCCCTATGCCACGCCATAAAATACGCATATTCAATGTCATAGAACCTAAGGGGGTGAGGCCTGGGGACCCTAAAAATACAACAAAATGTAGAACATAGAAATATGTAGTAGTGGAATAGCTTAGCAAAATAAATAGGTAACATTCTAGTCCGACTGAACTTCCTCAGAAAGTTTCCTCGCATAGATTACTCCAGCAACATTGAATTTTCGATGTAAACCCCCCCCCCACCCAAAGGTCAAAATCTGTACCTAGTGGAAAGCTAGTGGCAATTGCTGGCGGTGAGCCTCCAAATCATTCCATAATATAAAACCAGTCCTTTTTAAAGCCAAAAATGACATAATTAAATGAAAACGTGCGCTTATAACTCCGGGACGTCTGAACCGGATTAGAATCGTGGGGAAATTTGAGGGGGGGAGCGTTTCGGTTGGCAAACCTGGAAAAAGTTTTGCTAGCGACAATCGCGGATCGCCATTAAACCAATAACATCCACGGAACGGACCCGAGTCGTTCTCTCTCTCCTCTCCCAACCACGAAGACGATACCAGCGAATTTTCAACTTTCAAAAAACCGTCCAAGACGGCTTCAAAACCCTTTTAATCCAAGGTAAGACCCATTTTAGCGCCCTTTGAGGCAATTTTAACTCAAAATTTCGTAAATTAAATGGCCTGTAAACATGTTATCTGAAACCTTGCGTCGTCAGAGCGCATGCGCCTCAAATTATTTATTTCTCTTTATGTATTTCCCGCCTCAATTTTAAATTGATTACGTTTTTCGAACGTTCACAATTGGACTTGACAATTTTAAATTACATATCTTTAAAAGAAAAATTTTCTTTGCCAAATTATCGATTATTTGGGCGAATTTTCGATTTGTTCGATTCTCAGAGGTGGTCTCAGTCTATTCAGCATGAGTGAGCAAGGTATATCAAAAATTAAGTCATATCTAATTTTTTGACCAGTGTGCCATTGGGGGCGAGGCAATGGGATTATCACTTGTGTGTCATGGGGGGGGTCATCACTAGTTCGTCAATGAGTGTGAGGCACTGGGGTCATCACTAGTGTGCCACTGGGTGTGAGGCACTGAGGTCATCACTTTTGTTCCAAGGGGAGTGAGGCACAGGGGGTCATCACTAGTGCGCTAATGGGTGTGAGGCACTGGGGTCATCACTTTTGTTCCAAGGGGAGTGAGGCAATGGGGTCATCACTTTTGTTCCAAGGGGAGTGAGGCACTGGGGTCATCACTAGTGCGCCAATGGGTGTGAGGCACTGGGGTCATCACTTATGGTCCAAGGGGAGTGAGGCACTGGGGTCCATCACTAGTGTGCCACTGGGTGTGAGGCACTGGGGTCGTCACTTTTGTTCCAAGGGGATTGAGGCACTGGGATCATCACTAGTGTGCCACTGGGTGTGAGGCACTGAGGTCATCACTTTTGTTCCAAGGGGAGTGAGGCACTGGGGTCATCACTAGTGCGCTAATGGGTGTGAGGCACTGGGGTCATCACTAGTGTGCCACTGGGTGTGAGGCAATGGGGTCATCACTTTTGTTCCAAGGGGAGTGAGGCACTGGGGTCATCACTAGTGCGCCAATGGGTGTGAGGCACTGGGGTCATCACTTATGGTCCAAGGGGAGTGAGGCACTGGGGTCCATCACTAGTGTGCCACTGGGTGTGAGGCACTGGGGTCGTCACTTTTGTTCCAAGGGGAGTGAGGCACTTGGGGTCATCACTAGTGCGCCAATGGGTGTGAGGCACTGGGGTCATCACTTATGGTCCAAGGGGAGTGAGGCAATTGGGTCATCTCTAGTGCGCCAATGGGTGTGAGGCACTGGGGGTCATCACTTTTGTTCCAAGGGGAGTGAGGCACTGGGGTCATCACTAGTGCGCCAATGGGTGTGAGGCAACGGGGTCATCACAAATGTGCCAAGGGGAGTAAGGCAATGGTTTCATCACTAATGTGCCATGGGGAGTGAGGCAATGGTGGTTATCACTGTGTTCCGAGGGGGTTGGGCATTGGAGATCCTGTTGTACGAAATTGTGAACCGGAATTTTTATACTGTTACTGTTGTTACCACTAGGGGAGTGAGGCAATGGGATCTTGTATGAATTTGGGAATTAATTTTTTTTTTTTTAGCTTCGGGCGAGATGTCAACCGAAGTGCAGTCCGTCGTGAAAGTCGACCGGCTGGAATCACCGGTTAAGCGTGACCGGAATATCGACTTGCCAGGAAAGAAGTCGAAAGGCGACGATGCCAAGTTCAAATTCAACCGAAAAAGGTCGCAGATTTTCTCCGGGAAGATGTTCCCTCCATACAAAAAGCGCAAAAAAGAAGCTCACATCCCGCCGACGAAATTTCTCCTCGGCGGCAACATCCGAGACCCGCTGAACCTCAACAGCTTCCAAGATGAAGAAATCAACCGAAGGATGAACGCCGTCACTCCAGAATCTTCACCTTTGCCCACTCCTCAGCACAGAAAAGGCGAAATCGAAGTCATCATCCCTCCCAACATCCACGACCCTTTAAATCTCGCTGGAGGAGAAGAAGACAACGATGCATACGCAGCCTCTTTCCTAACAGCACCCATCAAACGAGTCAAAAAGAAAAACAAGAAAAAAAGACAAAGACCTTCCACAGGTTCAGGAAAAGAAGACAATTCCGACATCAAGTGAGTATTTTCTTCACAAATCAATAAACCAAATAATTTTATCATTTCAGATCTGATGAATCAAAAGGTGAAGAAACACTTGAGCATGATATATCGAAAGAAGAAATCGTTGAAGCCAAAAAAGAGGCAATTCCTTCAGAAATCAAGGCTGAAGAAAAACAGCCAGATTCGGAAATCGCGAAACCATCAGAACTTCAACTCCCGGTTCAAGAGGAGGTTAAAGAGACCAAAAAGAAAGCGGAGAAGGATCCTCCGTCGGCAGAAAAAGAACGAAACAAAACTCGTAAACTTTTCGACAATAAAGACAAAATAGTGAGCCCGGTCGTCCCCCAGCCTGGAGCATGGGCGCCTCGTTTCCGCGCCGCCGCTAAACAACGCCCCTCTCAAAACACGCCAAAGTTCAAAGAAAAGAACAAACGGTTCCAATACGGTAACTACAGCCGTTACTACGGTTACCGCAATCCGAACCAAGAAGTCGACCCTCGTCTCAAAATCTTCTCCAGAATGATGCACCTTTTTGAAGGAAAAGACATCCTTGACATCGGCTGCAATGCGGGCCACGTCGCCATCAGCATAGCGAAAGATTTCAAAGCGAGAAAAGTCGTCGGTCTCGATATCGACAAAAGTCTAGTCGAAGCTGCCAAAGCGAACATCAGAAATAAATACACAAACGCTAAAAAATTCCCCGTCTCTATGCCCCTTGTTTATGGCTCATTAGAAGTCCCTGGTGTCCCTTCATCTGAACAATTCCCTTACAACGTCTCATTTCTTCAGGTCCGTATTTTTAATTCTTTTTTTATTATAAAACTAAACTTAATTTTTTAGGGGAACTATGTATTAGAAGACAATGTTCTTTTGGATATGGAGAAGCCTCAGTTCGATGTTATTTTATGTCTCAGTGTGACCAAATGGATGCATTTAAATTGGGGAGATGAAGGGCTTAAAAGGGCTTTTGCTCGAATGTTCGCTCAACTGAAACCTGGAGGAGTTCTCATCCTTGAACCTCAATCGTGGAGTTCATACAAAAAGAAGAAAAACATCACTGTAAGTATTGGAATCTACAGGAACACTTTGCGGATCCAGGAATTTACCTCCAGAGGAGGACTTAAAATGTCGATTGTTAGGTTTTGACAAAAATTTGTCTCTTAAAACCTTCATTTTGAGGTTTATGACGAAAAATTTTCTCTTAAAACCTTCATTTTGACGAAATGTTGGCTCTTGAAACCTTGATTTGGAAGTTAGTCGACAAAAATCTACCTCTTAAAACCTTGATTTTGAGGTTTTAGATGAAAAATTGGCTCTTAAAACGTTGAATGTGAGGTTTTTGACCAAAAATTGGCTTTATCAATGTTAATTTTGACTAGAATTTGTCTCTTAACATAGATTTGGAGGTTTAAATACAAAACTTCTTAGAACCTTGATTTAAAAAAAAATTCTCATAAAACCCTGATCTTGTTGAAAATTTGGCTCTTAAAATCTTTATTTTGGGGTTTTTGACGAAAATTTGCCTTTATAAATGTCGATTTTAACGTTTTTGAAGAAAAAATTGTTTCTTAAAACCATATTTTTGAGGGTTTTTTTTTTCTTTGACAAAAATCTACCTCTTAAGGGTCCTTGATTTTTTATTTATTTATTTATTTTTTTAAATTGGCTCTTAAAACGTTGATTTTGACGAAAATTATGCTCTTGAAACCTAATTTTTGAGGTTTTCGACAAAAAATTGTCACTGAACATTGATTTGGAGGTTTATGACAAAAAACTGTCTCATAAAACCTTGATTTTGACCAAAATTCGGCGATTATGCCGTTTTTGAAAAAAATTTGGCTCTTGAAACCTTAATTTTGAGGTCTTTTTAACCAAAACCTTGATTTTGAGGTTTATGACGAAAATTTGTCTCTTAAAACCTTTGTTTTGAGGTTTATGACGAAAATTTGGCTCTGTAAATGTTGATAATGACGTTTTTGAAGACAATTTGGCTCTTGAAATCTTAATTTTGAGGGTTTTTTGGACAAAAATCTGGCTCTTTTGAGGTTAATGAAGAAAAATTGTCTCTTATAACCTTGATTTTGACGAAAATTTGGCTCTTCAAACCTTTATTTTGAGCTTTTTGATAATTGGCTCTTAAAACCCTGGATCCGCCACCACTTGCAAAAAAAAATGAAATGAAATAATATGAATTTATTTTCCAGGAAACGATGTGGCGAAATTATTCGAAGTTGAAGTTACTGCCATCGATGTTTACCGATTATTTGCTGTCCGAAGTCGGATTTAGTAAATGCGAATTAGTCGGAGCACCTTATCACTCGGTCAAAGGTTTCCAGCGGCCGATCAAACTTTTTATCAAATCGAAAGGCGACGAGACTCCCAAATCGAGCGAAACGCCCTCTTCTCATCGCTCGCCCAAATCGTGCGAAACGCCTTCTTCTTTGCGGACGTGTGACGAATCCCCTCGGACGCTCCCCAACGATGAACCTACGAGTTGATTCTAATGTTCTGTCGTTGAATACAGTTAACCATTTTTTTAAGTTATTTTGGCACCAAAGAGCTGTGGAATGTATATTTTTTGTAAATTCGCTTCTTACCTTCCCCAATTTTATTTTGTAAATATTACAGTTTAAGGAGTTTGTAAAAATTGTTAATCTGGGTTCAGATTATATTTCTAGATTAAAAAGTTTCCAAAATTACAACATTTATATGTTTATCCCTAGATGTTCTAGATAGATCAGCCAATTTTCTGCCAGACTTTTGACCTGAGGAATAAAGTATCCAAGTAAACCCCCCTTATAGTCCAGTCAATCTAAGCAAATAAAGGTATTTTGTTTATCTACGGAAATTTGTAGGGGAAGGCCCCCTGATTAACCACAAAAAAGTCCCCTACTGAAACCCGTAGGGAAAAGTGTCCAGAGCGTTTTTAAGGTGATTTTTTTCGTTTTTTCTGCAATATCTCGAAAACCGTTAGTCGTAGGCGAAATAATTTTTAGTACAAAATTAAAGATAATTTAATTTGCTATAATTTTGAGCTAATACGATTTTTTCGTAGGACCAAACGTTTCTGAGCTACGAGGTCGCGAAAAAATTGGGGTTTCTATTTTGACCTCTAAAGGACATAAGACGTCATTTAATCAAAAAATTGTACTTATTAAAAGTTGTAGAGAATTTAATTACCTTTAAAAAACGACTGTCAAAAAGCAATTAACGATCAATAGGCAGGGATGGGGTAAAATTTCAAAACGAATTTCATTCAAAAATTGAAATTTCAAAAAATTGTATAAAAATAAAATTAAAGAGTATTAAATTTGCTGCAAATTTGACCTAGTAAGATTTTTCGGAGGACCAAACGTATCTGAGCTACGAGGCGACAGGCCCTTCTGGGGTTAAAATTGTGTTTTTTAAATTTACCCCCACCCCTACATGTTGATCTTTAATTATTGCTTCTCGATAGTTGATTTTAAAAGGAAATTGAATTATCTACAACGTTTACTTAGTACGCTTTTTTGATAGGATATCTCCTTCCTTGATTTTTTTCCGAGTCTAAAATCGTGACTTTTTTCATAGGAAAAACTCGAAAATCCCGCTTTTTTGTCGCCTCGTACCTCAGGAACGGTTGGTCTTACAAAAAATCTTATTAAATCAAATTTGCAGCAAATTTTATAGGCTTTAATTTTGTTTTTGTAAAAGTTTTTGAAATTTCAATTTTTAAATGAAATTTGTTTTGAAATTAATCTCCACCCCTGCCAATTGATCTTTAATTTTGAGAGTCGTTTTTTAAAGGTTATTGAATTATCTACAACTTTCATTAAGTACACTTTTTTGATTGAATGACGTCTTATGTCCTTTAGAGGTCAAAATAGAAACCCCGGTTTTTTGCGATCTCGTAGCTCAGAAACGTTTGGTCCTACGAAAAAATCATATTAGCTCAAAATTATAGAAAATTCAATTATCTATAATTTTGTACTAAAAATCATTTCGCCTACGACTAACGGTTTTCGAGATATTGCAGAAAAACGAAAAAAATCACCTTAAAAACGTTCTAGACACTTTTCCCTAAGGGTTTCGGTAGGGGACTTTTTTGTGGTTAATCAGGGGGCCTACCCCTACAAATTTCCGAAGATAAACAAAATACCTTTTGCCCTTTTCGGGCTTAGATTGACTGGACTATTAGCGAGGAATTGATTGGGATGCTCATTTTGTAATTAATAAAATAAAGTTTTCAGGCCACCTTTTCATACTAGCACACTTTAGAGGAAGGAGTTACAAAAACAGCCGACATATAAAAATGAACTTTTATTTCAATTAAGTTAGGAAACTAACTATTTCTCTATATTCAATCTTCTCTTCTTTCTTCAAGATAGACATCAATTCTTCATTAAGCAAACATCCAGCTTGAACGGCTTTCTCAATAATGGAGAGGAATGAACTCGGCTGAAGACTTCCTGGGCCGATTTTCAATGAAGAGACAACCGATCCCGATTGGGTGATTCCAAGCACGTGACTACAGGTCGAACATTGTTCCTCTTCAATGGTTGCATCAATGATGAAACCTTCACCAATTTTCGAGACGGTAACAAGGCAAGGAAGTTCGTCGACTTTCGGTGTCCATGTGTCTGAAGGATCTTCTGATATTTTGTATTCTTTGACCCCTTGATCTTCGCTCACTATGTGTATCATAGGAACGACTGTTGTTGCCAAAGAAGCCTTTATCGCAAGCGAAATCGCATCGAAAAGATTACCGTCCAACGCAGCGATTTCCACATCAACATTTACCTTCCAGCATTTCACTCGTGGCTCTATAATTAAATAATCGAAACGTACACTAGAGTAGAGTTTGTTGATAAGAGAAGAAATTTGTTCGGATTTCTGTTCGCCTTTTCGGCCTTCATACTCAGGCGAGACGGTCGGTGGGAAATGGACGAAGAACTCCACTATACCTTCTTCAGGACGGACGGTACTTGGCGAGCACGTGTCCAGACTTACACATGCCAAAACTACAGTTTTCCCAAGAGCGATTTTGGCAGATCCCATGCAATTTGGCAGAAGGCCGGTTTCGATGTCGATTGGCCGATACTGGAACTGTTCCCTCCCATCGTTTCTCACGTTGCTTTCAACACCATGAACTATAAATATTTTCTCTTCAGGACTCAAAACCATTTTGCTTCTCTACTGCCAATGCTTACTGTAAAAACTGTTCTGCAATCATAAACAATCAAAAATCATCACAAATAAACGTGCGGTGAGTGGAGGTTTCAATTTGAATAAGGCTATACAGTGGTACCAACCTAATGAATTTTTCTGTGTTTCCGGGGCAATTATGGACAAACTACACTCTAAATCCAAACCAGATTAAAATACACTTTTTAAATCATTCATTTTGAGTCTCAAATCACTGATCTAAGAGCAGGGACAACGTTTTTGGAGTTGTGTGACGTAACACTGTAGTGGTAACCATGTCAGATTGTAACCTTCTACTTAAGCAAAACAAAGCCAAATTTTAGCTCGTTGCAGACTTGCAGTGATTTGGTAAAGAGCAGTGTGTTTATTGGTATTTTTGCGCTTTTTTTGTTGGCTGTGAACGATGTTTTCTGGAAATATGGCTGCTGCGACAACTTCAACGAGTACTGCAATCCCATCGTTGTTTACATCGACAGCGACAACTTCGGCCCCACTGACGCTTCCTACGCCTTCGACGACAGCTCCTGCTCCAGCCCCTTTGACGACAGCATCCCCGCTTACCCTTTCTGCAAAACCTGCAGAACCGCCCAAAACTTCAGCGGCACCATCAATCGGCGATGCTGCGAAAAAACAAGACACCAAATCAATGACGATGTCCCAACTGGAAAACTTCCTCAACATCTGGGCAGTCGAAGTGCGCGATTCAGAAACGACGTTCCACAATCAAGTTTCAGAAATCAAAAAATGGGATAAGAAACTGATCGAGAACAGCAAGAAACTCCTCGACCTCAACAAATCGATGAAAAAACTCCAAGAATCCCAGGCGACGATCAACTACGACCTCGATTTCGTCGCATGCCACATCACCGAACTCAACGACTATTTAACCGACCTTGAAAAAAAATCTGAAGAAAATCAGACCTATTCGACAAGCAAAATCGACCAGCATAGGCGTAAAATATACGATAACATCATCAATTTAGATGTGGAAGTGAAAAGAATCCACGAGGAAATCAACGAACTCATCGAAAGCATGAACCAATCGTCCCAACTTACTGAATCTTTAAATCCAGTCACTCAGATCGGAAGCATCCTCAACTCCCATGTCGCTTCTCTTCAACTTGTCGATAAAAACATTGAAAAATCACAAACTTACCTCACAGAATTGACAAATCGTCATGAATCTATTGCGTCTGAAAAATAAAATACTGTAATTTTTTTTACTCTTTAATAAATAAATTTAAAAAAAAACCCTCTTATTTGGTCCTAACCATCACTACCATATAATCAAAAACCTTCAAATCGACATCATAATAGCCAATTTTTTTTATAAGCCCTCAAAGTTTTAAGAGCCTTTTTTCGTCAAAAACCTTAAAATTGACATTTTAAGAGCGAATTTTTCTTCAAAATCAACATTTGTAAAGCTTAATTTTCGTCAGAAACCTCAAAATCAAAGTTACAAGAGCCCAATTTTCGTCCATAAACCTCAAAATAAAAGTTTTAAAAGCCTTTTTTCGTCGAAAATCTCAAAATCAAGGTTTTAAGAGCCAAATTTTCTTCAAAAACCTTTAAATTGACATTTTAGGAGCCAATTTTTCTTCAAAAACCTCAACATCAAAGGTTTAAGAGCCAAATTTTCGTCAAAAACCTCAAAGTCAACATTTCTAAAGCCAAATTTCCGTTAAAACTTCAAAGAGACAAATTTTTGTCAGAAACCCCTAAATCATGGTTTTAAGCCAATTTTTGTTTAAAAAAAACCCTCAGAATCAGCGTTTAAAGTGCAATTTCCGTGTGTTTTTTTAGCGGATTTTTTAACTTATTTTAGCCTTTTTTCGTCGAAAATCTCAAAATCAAGGTTTTAAGAGCCAAATTTTCTTCAAAAACCTTAAAATTGACATTTTAAAAGCCAATTTTTCTTCAAAAACCTTAAAATCGACATTTTGAGAGCCAATTTTTCTTTAAGAACCCTCAAAATCAAAGTTTTAAAAGCCTTTTTTCGTCAAAAATCTTAAAATTGGCATTTGAAGAGCGAATATTTTTTCAAAATCAACATTAATTGTAAAGCTTAATTTTCGTCTAAAAACCTCGAAATCAAAGTTTTAAGAGACATTTTTCGTCAGAAACCTCAAAATGAAAGTTTCAAGAGCCCAATTTTCGTCCATAAACCACAAAATAAAAGTTTTAAAAGCCTTTTTTCGTCGAAAATCTTAAAATCAAGGTTTTAAGAGCCAAATTTTCTTCAAAAACCTTGAATTGACATTTTAAGAGCCAATTTTTTCTCGAAAACCTCAAAATCAACATTTGTAAAGCCTAATTTTCGTCCAAAAACCTCAAAATCAAAGGTTTAAGAGCCAAATTTTCGTCAAAAACCTCGATTTCGAAGTTTTTCGACGGGAAACTCTCAGAACCTCGATTTTGAAGTTTTTCGACGAAAAATTAACTCTTAGAACCTCGATTTTGAAGTTTTTCGACGAAAAATTAACTCTTAGAACCTCGATTTCGAAGTTTTTCGACGAAAAATTAACTCTTAGAACCTCGATTTTGAAGTTTTTCGACGAAAAATTAACTCTTAGAACCTGGATTTCCAAGTTTTTCGACGAAAAATTAACTCTTAAAACCTCGATTTCGAAGTTTTTCAACGAAAAATTAACTCTTACAACCTCGATTTCGAAGTTTTTCGACGGGAAATGAACTCTCAGAACCTTGATTCGAAGTTTTTCGACGAAAAATTAACTCTTAGAACCTCGATTTCGAAGTTTTTCGACGAAAAATTGACTCTTAGAACCTCGATTTCGAAGTTTTTCGACAAAAAATTAACTCTTAAAACCTCGATTTCCCCTTGAATAGCCCAGCCCCCTGTGAATGTTTTACACTGGGATGAATGCTCAAAGCCCATAATTAATATTTATGAATCTCAAAACCTTTTTACGTTTTGTCTAGAATTTATCCAGATAAGTAATCAAACAAAGCCTAATTCTAGCTATTACGGTTTATTTTTCACAATATAATATTAATACAATAACACAGGTATAACAAAAAAATCATATAAAAGACAGAAATTTTTACAAAACATTAACCAAATCGAATAAAATCAATAATACTATTGAACATCACCATAAGCAGGGTTACATTGTGCATGTTCCAGGCAAGATCTTAATTTTTGAGAATCAAAGAAAACCAAAATTGGACGGAAGAATTTCTCCAAATAAAAAAAAAAATTTTCACCGCGGTTTTATCTTTAAAAATCATGATCCCTCATCTTGGCACATCGACAACGGACAAGATCTAATACTAGAATTGCAAAAGTTTAAAAATTGTTATAATTAATACAAACGAGTGCCTAATAACAAAAATCGGGCACTCTTCACACTTTCATCTACAAAAATGCTAAAAACTGTATTTTCAATTTTAAAAAAAAATCAAGGAAGCTCAATTTTTTATGAAAATGTTTTGGCCTTTTTAGAACTAAAACATAGCTAGACACGAAAATGTTCTAAAATTTATATCAAAAATTTAGCAGTCGTCTTTATATACAAAATTTAAAATAAGAAAAGGGGTTAGGAAAATTAGAAGTCGCCCACCGCAATTTTTTTCCGAAATTAAAGAAAAAAAATGACAAAATAATAATGACTCAGTCATTTAGCGGTAGGCAATTATATTTCACGAGCTCCAACGTGACTTTTGTAGTTCAATTTGGCCTTCCAGAGTTTTTCCAAGGTATATGACAAAAAGCTGAAATAAAATTAATAATTTTTTTATTTTTTTATTAAAGTTGTGCATACTTGACTTAAAGCAACCCCAAGCGCTATTCCAGCAATCGTGTACAGATTTCGCTCTGCGTACGCTCGAACAACTTCAACGCATCCGCTCGTCCAAACTTTTTTACTCGCTTCCGCAACCTAAAATCGAATATTTTAAATCATTTAATCAATATTTTAACTTACAGAAAGTGTTTGAGCTCCATAGCCGCACATTATGTTGATCAAACCGCCCTGAAATGTAAAGAATAAAATGTCAGAGATAATGAATAATATTTTCCATTTCTAACCAAAAATTTCCCATTTCAGATCAAAAATTTCCCATTTCAGATCAAACATTTTCCAATTCTGACCTAAAATTTACCATTATTGACCAAAAATTTCGCATTTCTGACCATAAATTTCCCATTTCTGACCTAAAATTTCCAGGGGTTGAAATTGAGTAAAATTTATTTTTTGGAATAGTTCAATTCAAATTTTAAATTCTAGTTCCTCTTCTATTGTAGCTAGAGACCTGGGGTTGGTTTCGTTGGATTCAAGGTTCAAAAAGCTACAAATCTATACCATTTAGACACACGATTTTTATCTTTTTCTAGGAGAAAGGTGACACTAATCTCTAAACATCGAAGTAAAGTGCCTTGATCCAAAATCATGCAAAAACGGCCTTTTTTTTTTGTCGAAAAGGAACCAAATGTAGTCAAAAGTGAGGTGGTTCCGGGCCTAGAGATATGAATATTCGTGGTCAGGGTAATTGAGTGCCAACAAGTGTTAATAATCGACAAAAAAAGGTCGTTTTTAGCCTGATTTTTGACAAAAATGGCACTTTGCTTCGATTTTTAGAGATTACTTTCACTTTTGACTACGTTTGGTTTTTTGACTAAAAAGGTCATTTTTAGCTTGATTTTTGACACTTTTCTGACAAAAATGGCACTTTACTTAAATTTTTAGAGATTACGGTCACTTTTGACTACAATTGGTTACTTTTCAACAAAAACAGCCGTTTTTAGCCTGATTTTTGACCAAGGCACTTTACTTCGATTTTTGGAGATTACTGTCACCTTTCTCCTAGAAAAAGATAAAAATCGTGTGTCTAAATGGTATAGATTTGTAGTTTTTTGAACGCTGAATCCAACGAGACCAACCCCAGGTCTCTAGCTACAATAGAACAGGAGCTAGAGTGATTTGAATTTTATTTTTGAACGAAAAAAATAAAACTCAACTATTGAATTTTATTTTTTGAACGAAAAATAAAATTCAAGAAATAAAATTTATTTTTTGAACGAAAAATAAAATTTAAAATTTGAATTGAACGATTCCAAAATAAAAATAAATTCCACTCAATTTCAACCCCTGATAATGATGCAATTCATGATGTGTAATGTTTAGTTATTATACATACAGCAATGTTGGTAGCATTGATGCAACAAGAATATGGGACGCCACATTTTTCTCGACTTGGAGATGTACAATTGAAATATTCATTCATCGACCAATCCATATAACCGACAGAACTAAGTCCGCAGCAGTGAAACTATAAAAAAATTAGATTATTTTGGATGTGAGAACAAATAAAATGCATTCTGATTGAGAAAATACAAGTTGAAAAACCTCTTTTTGAGCGAAATCGATGAAATTCCTTAGATCATCATTATCCCTGTATTTGTGAATGATTTTGTCCGTAAAGGAGTCTTCGATAATCGCCTGCATTGTGTGCGGAAAGACGAATCCGATGATTGCGATCGCCATTTCAAGAAGGAAAAACACCAGAAGGCATAGCGAATACTACAAAAGATAAATTGAAAAAAACTTGAAAATTGTCAACTTACGAATTTAAGAAGGCAAGTGTTTTCTCTAAGAGCGCCGACACACCCGGCGAAACTGACGACGAATACGACTCCGCCGAAAATGATAAGGACGAGCGAAATGTCGAGTAAAATGTCGTAAATTGTGTTCACCGTAAAGAGCCCGCCGGTCCCTCGCCATTTATCGACAAACGCATACGTTCCAATACCAATCAAAAGCCCTCCAAAGAGCTGAAAATTTCAAAATGGTTACTTTCGATATGAATAGGAATCCCGAACTGAATATGAATAACAGCATAAAT
Source organism: Orius laevigatus (assembly GCA_018703685.1). NCBI lineage: Eukaryota > Metazoa > Arthropoda > Insecta > Hemiptera > Anthocoridae > Orius > Orius laevigatus. Next base: position 19,059 of record JAGWEN010000772.1, read on the forward strand.
ACATATACCAAGAGGAATATGAATGCCGATAGGCGAATCTGAAATCCATATGAATACGAATTCCCGACTCCAGAAATGAATACGAATACCGATATGACTAAGAATACCAATGAAAATATGAATACGAATTCCTGACTCCAGAAATGAATACTAATACGATATAAATATGAATTCCAATATGAATACGAATACCTATACAAATATGAATTCCAATATGAATACGAATACCGATACAGATATGAATTCCAATACAAATAGGAATTCCGACTCCAGAAATGAATACAAATACCAATACAAATATGAATTCCAATACGAATACGAATTCCCGACTCCAGAAATGAATACGAATACCGATATGACTAATAATACCAATGAAAATATGAATACGAATTCCTGACTCCAAAAATGAATACTAATACGATATAAATATGAATTCCAATATGAATACGAATACCTATACAAATATGAATTCCAATACGAATAGGAATTCCGACTCCAGAAATGAATACGAATACCAATACAAATATGAATTCCAATACGAATACGAATTCCGACTCCAGAAATGAATACGAATACCGATACCAATATGAATTCCAACATGAATACGAATTCCCGACTCCATAAATGAATACGAATACCAATATACAAATATGAATTCCAATACGAATAGGAATTCCGACTCCAGAAATGAATACGAATACCGATACAAATATGAATTCCAGACTCCAGAAATGAATACGAATACCGATACAAATATGAATACGAATTCCGTCTCCAGAAATGAATACGAATACCGATACAAATATGAATACCAATTCCGTCTTCAGAAATGAATACGAATACCGATACAAATATGAATTCCAATACGAATACGAATTCCAGACTCCAGAAATGAATACGAATACCGATACAAATATGAATACCGATTCCGTCTCCAGAAATGAATACGAATACCGATACAAATATGAATTCCAATGTGAATAGGAATTCCGACTCCAGAAATGAATACGAATACAAATACAAATATGAATTCCAATACCAATACGAATTCCAGACTCCAGAAATGAATACGAATACCGATACAAATATGAATTCCAATACGAATACGAATTCCAGACTCCAGAAATGAATACGAATACCGATACAATTATGAATTCCAATACGAATACGAATTCACGACTCCAGAAATGAATACGAATTCACGACTCCAGAAATGAATACGAATACCGATATGACTAAGAACACCGATACAAATATGAATACGTACCTATACCGATAGGAATACGAATACCAATTTGACTAAGAATATCAATATAAATACCAACATTAATATAAATTCCGATATGAATACCTGCCAGTAGGAGTATGAATAAGTTCTATTTATATTTCTAAGAAATATGAGAGAGGGCAAATATTATATTTAAGTTAATTCATACAAAATAAAGTTGAAATAACATAAATTGTAGTCGAATTCATAAACTTATTAGTGAATTTCTTAATATTTATACAAAAAACGTATGAATTTCTTTGAAATGAGAATGTAAAATATGAACGTATTCATATTCCGGCCGGTATTTTGTGTTTTAGCCATGTGGATTTATTCATATTTATGAATACGAATGCGCTCAACCTTGCATGGCCCATATCAGAATCAAATTTTTGATCGAGATCAAAACTTGATTTATTCAATGGAATTCCCATTGTTTCCGGTACAAAAATTTAACACTTTACTTACCCAAAATAGGAAATTTAAAATAAATATCATATATTTGACACAAGGGCTAATATAAGTAAAATTGTTCGGGATCCTCCTCCGGTGCATTTTGATTCAATATAAAAACTAAACTTTCGCTTCAAAAGTCAACTTCTCGATTCCGCAGCCCGAAAACAAGGCAACTCACACAAAAACGCACATTTGAAACTCTAAATACGGTAAAAATGCTACAAAAGACGAGTTTTTTGAATAAAAAAGAGCCAACAAAGGGTTTTCCTATTGTTTCATAACATTCGGATGTGACGTCCTGTCATTTTTACGATTTTTTGACAAACAAAAACTTCTGTAACCCGATTTAGCAGTGTTGCCAATCTCACGAATATCCCCAAAAATCAAATTGTTAAAACTCATTTATTTTTATCGTATTTTATGAAAGATTTAATTAAAATTTGAAATAATACAAAATAGAAAACCTGAAAACTTCGATTCAAGTTTTTATTTTGTAAAGTTGGCACTCACTGCTCAGTGAAGCCACATCATAAAATATCTCTTTTTAGAAAAAAAATTCAATTATTTTGTGTGTTTTACATCTATATTGAGCTATATAAGTATTAATGCTCTCCTGTTATTGGGAAAATGGGGGAAAACTGTAAGGAAAACTACAACGCTGACAACTTGCTCATAATCAGTGGTGCCAACTGTTATTTACTAATCGATTCTATGGTGACTTTAGCGATCATGTAAGCAGTAACGTAAAAACTCGCAGCTGTGTTCTTCTGTCTTTCGTGGTTTTATCCTTCAAGTTTTACGCCTCCCTTTCGTTTTTCCTTCATTTCCTGACACCTGTGAACACTTTTCCTTAAAATTTCGAAAGTCCGATTTTCAAAACCCCCGCAGTGAATTTTTTCCACTCAAAATTCGTCATTTTTGGACCCTCTCTAAATTCCGAGTTTCAGACAAAAGGTTCCAAATGTTAACATTTTTGAGCGATCTAGTTTCCTGATAGAGCCGAATTCGCTTCGCGGTTTTTCAATATTCCAAGCATTTATTTGACCGGAACTATTATTTTGGTGAGAGAAGACGACCATGTGGAAAGTCAGGGAATTAGCTGACCGTGTGTAAGTTGACTAATTAAGCATGTTCATCTTTTTTTTTAAGCTTATTTTGTCGTTTCTATATTACTAATATTACTTATATTAGTACTACGTTATTATTTTTAGTTTCTATTTACATAATTAGTTTATAACGATGACCATTATGACTTTCCTTGAGGACATGGTTGGAAAGGCTCTTTGAAGGTCGTCCTTATTCTTTATTCTGACGTGTTTACTTTGTCGTTTTTTAAGAAAAACAAATAAATAGGCCAATTTATATTGAAAAAACTTGAATATTTATGAACCTTCAATGATTCATTTAACGAATGCAAGGTTGCATGTTATGTAATCGGGATGCTCTGAGGATTGTGATTCTTTGAACGTGAAAGTGGAAAACCCATTTTTGGGTGATTTTGTCCATTTTTTAAATTTTATTTTTGATTCTGTTTAGGACCAATGTGGTCATGAACTACACAGAAGTGGAGGCGAAAGTTCGTGAAGCGACCAATGATGATGCATGGGGCCCAACGGGTAATTTTTTACAACAAAATTGCTTTCTTTTTCAACTTTTTTTAGGTGCCCTCATGTTGGAAGTAGCTCAGGCCACATTTACATTCGAACATTTTCCCGAAGTCATGACAATGCTTTGGAAAAGAATGCTTCAGGACAATAAAAAGAATTGGAGAAGAACTTACAAAGTTTGTTGTTTTCAAATTTGTTGCGGAGTTTTATGATTGTTTTAGAGTTTACTCCTTTTGAATTATTTAGTGAGAAATGGATCAGAAAGGGTAGTAACGTCATCGAGGGAGCATATTTATGATTTAAGAGGTCTAGAAAATTATGCTTATGTCGATGAATTTGGTAAAGATCAAGGGATCAATATTAGGTAAGAAAAAATTTGCCTTCAAAATTTTCGATGCTAAAATTCTTTTTCAGACATAAAGTGAAAGAGCTGATAGACTTTATTCAAGATGATGACAAACTTCGTGAGGAGAGGAAAAAGGCTAAGAAGAACAAAGATAAATATGTCGGGCTTTCGAGCGACGCGATGGGCCTTAAAGGAATCGGTGATAGATGGGATGGCGGGAAATGGGGAAAGGAAGAATATGATTGGGCTGAAGAGAAAAAGAAAGATGAATTTGACAATAGGTTTGTTGCCTTCATTGTAATCGTAAAAGCAAGTGTAACAGTTGTGGATTAAGGTTGTTATTGTAATCACAATTATGATGATTACGGTTGATAGTTTATAATCGAAGTAGCAATTCTTAAGATTACAGATGTAATCAAAATAGCAATTTGTTGTTTGTGATGTACTATTACTGTTTTGATCACAACGGTAATCACAAAATGCCAATTTTGATCACAGCAGTAATCAAAAAAGGTTTTACAGTGTTACATAATCAAAATAGCAATTTTACGATTATGGTTGTGATCTAAGTAGCATTATACAATTATGGTTGTAATCAAAGTAGTAATTTTTACGATTTCTGTTGTAATCAAAATAACAATTTTTAAACTTAAGGTTGTAATCAAAATGGCCAATTTTACTTTTATGGTTTTAATCTAAATAGCAATGTTATGATTACAATTTTAATCAAAATAGCCCTTTTATGATTACTATTGTAATTAAAAATAGCCATTTCGTGGTTACCATTGTGATCAAAATTGCCATTTTGTGATTATTGTGATCAAAATTGCCATTTTATGATTACCATTGTTATCAAAAATTGCCATTTCGTGGTTACCGTTGTGATCAAAATTGCCATTTTGTGAGTAAAATTGCCATTTTTTGATTATCGTGATCAAAATTGCCATTTTATGATTACCATTGTAATCAAAAATAGCCATTTTGTGGTTACTGCTGTGATCAAAATTGCCATTTTGTGGTTACTGTTGTGAGCAAAATTGCCATTTTGTGATTACCGTTTTGATCAAAATTGCCTTGTTATGATTACTGATCAAAATATGCATTTTATGATTACTTTTGTTATCAAAATTGCCATTTTGTGATTAATGTTGTGATCAAAATAGCCAATTTATGATTACTGTTGTGATCGAAATAGCCATTTTATGATTACTGTTGTAATTAAAAATAGCCATTTTTGTGGTTACAGTTGTGATCAAAATTGGCATTTTGTGATTATCGTGATTAAAATTGCCCTTTTATGATTACCATTGTAATCTAAAATAGCCATTTTGTGGTTACCATTTTAATCTAAAATAGCCATTTTGTGGTTACTGTTGTGATCAAAATTGCTATTTTGTGGTTACTGTTGTGATCAAAATTGCCATTTTGTGGTTACTGTTGTGATCAAAATTGCCATTTTGTGATTACCGTTGTGATCAAAACTGCCTTGTTATGATTACTGTTCAAAATAGGCATTTTATGATTACTTTTGTAATCAAAATTGCCATTTTGTGATTAATGTTGTGATTGAAATAGCCATATTATCATTACTGTTGTGATCATATTTGCTATTTTGTTACCGTTGTGATGAAAATTGCCATTTTGTGATCGAAATAGCCATTTTATGATTACGGTTGTGATCTAAATAGCCATTTTAAGATTACTGTTGTAATAAAAATAGCCATTTTTATAATTACCGTTGTGATCAAAATAGCCGTTTTATGATTACTTTTTTTTGTAATCAAAATTGCCTTTTTGTGATTACCGTTGTGATCAAAATAGCCATTTTGTGGTTACCGCTGTGATCAAAATTGCCCTGTTGTAATTACCATTGTGATCAAAATAGCCATTTTTATGATTACGATTGTAATAAAAAATAGCCATTTTTATGATTACTGTTGTAATCAAAAATAGCCATTTTGTGATTACCGTTGTGATCAAAATCGGCTTTTTGTGAAATAGCAATTTTATGATTACATAAAATGTAATCCACATTATGTGATCAAACCAGCCATTTTATGATTACCGTTGTAATCAAAATAGCCATTTTATGGTTACTACTGTAATCAAAATAGCAATTATCTGATTACTACTGTAATCAAAATCTTACGATTTTACAGTTGTAATGGAATTCACAATTTTTATTTATGATTATGATGTAATCAAGATAATAGTAATAATCACGGTTGTCATTGTTATCACTTATCACAGTTGCTGTGATTACAGTTGTAATCAGAATCGTAATTATTCTGATTACGGTTGGCTTGTTACCGTGGTCACAACTTATTGTAGACACTTGCTGTGATAAACGCCCAACATTTGTTTTCCTTATTCATTCTGTATTATTTCTCATTTTAGCGATGAAGGCGAGAGGTACGATTCCGAAGGTGAAGCCCCGGCACCTAAGGCGAAAGAATATCGCGATTCCGAGAAAAATTTAGAGCCAAAATCTCCCGAAGATAACAAAAAATGGTATAACAACGGCAAACAGGCAAGTTCGCCATCACCGCCGCCGCAGTCACTTCTCCACACGGGCAGCACCAGCACCAGCCCAATCAAAAGGGTCAGCCCCAAAAAAATCGATTTAGGAGCCGCCCTAAACTACGGAAAGGTAAACGTTTCGCTTTCCATTTTCATCCATTAACGACCTTTTTAGACGGAACCCGAAAAGCCAAAATCTTTAATCGAAGAAGTCCTCGGCGACGACTCTTTCAATCCTAGAGGACAAAACTTAGACAACGAATTTGGCGATTTTACTAACGCTTTTCCATCACCGATCAATTCCGGCCAGATCAACATTCCTCAAGCTTCGTATGTCGATTTCATTATCGTGGAGTTTTAATATCAACATTATTCTTTTTAGAAATCAAATTCAAAATGATAAAGATGATTTCGCTGACTTCACTTCAGCGTTTTCTCCTGAGCAAAGCATTCCTAGCATCACACCACTCCCGTCTGCTACAGGTTGGTTGAAGTCTTATAATTTCAATACACTACAATAGTCCAGTCACCAGATCAAAAGGGGGGTCTGCTGGAAGAAATTGGGGACATACTGAAACTTTTACAGTTTGTTTGGGGCTAAGGTGGGATGACTCTTAATTTTTCCAACTCGAGAAACCTGTGCTAACTTCAGGAGGGGTGAAAAACCAAGCTGATTTTCGGTTTTTTGCCTATAAGTCCTGAACTAAGCGTTTTATGACAAAACACACTCTATTCAATAATGTAGGGCATAAAATTTTCAACAATTTATAATTTAATAAATTTTCCCGTAACCTTACTGCTTATCAAGATACGCCCTACCTAAGTTTGAGAATTTCAAAAAACAGATGGTTTAGGCCTTCTAACAGATGGTTTTGGCCCTCTAATAGGTTCAATTAGCTTAATTGGGCATCTGATGGGTCAGTTCTATGGTTATTGACCATAAATTTCGTCATGCTGGAACACCTGGGTGGAGGGGAGAGCAGAGACCAACCTCCCTTTTTTTTTCTTTCTCCCCCCTTTTTTTTTCTTTCTTTCTCCTTTCAACTTACGTTCTTGAACCTTAATAAATATTGGTAAGTAGTTAAGGTCATAGAATACCATGAAAAATAGTTACCTTTTAAAGATAGGGCGTATCTCGATAAGCAGTAAGGTTACGGGAAAATTTATTAAATTACAAATTGTTGAAAATTTTATGCCCTACAATATTGAATAGAGTGTGTTTTGTCATAAAACGCTTAGTTCAGGACTTATAGGAAAAAAACCAAAAATCAGCTTGGTTTTTCGCCCCTCCTGAGGTTAGCACAGGTTTCTCGAGTTGGAAAAATTAAGAGAATCATCCCACCTTAGCCCCAAACAAACTGTAAAAGTTTCAAAAAGTCCCCAATTTTTTCCATGTTCAATGTATTTATTGACTGGACTAAAAATCAATTTTTTAGGAGCCAGCAAATCTCAATCAAATGCGGACTTGCTTCTTGGATTCAGCATTCCTGGAACTTTGACGTCTCCTAGTTCGCTGACATCGCCACCCTTGACGTCACCGCCATCATTGACGTCTCCACCATCAACTTCAGCATTCAATCTCCTTGACGCTCAACCTCAATCATTACCAGTCTCAATCAACCCGCTCGACTTCTCCGCACCACCTTTAGGTATGTTAAAATCATCCTCCTTTCTCTCTCGTATAAGTTCAAGTTAGGATAGAAGATGTAAATATTTCAGTTGAGAACGAGCTCAAGAAGAACGGCACCAGATTCTTGGACGCTGTGAAATCATGTCAAAAACTGGAAGAAGCGAAGCCGCTTTTGAACAAATTTCTCGATTCCTTACCCGGCCCATTGACCGAACAGAAATTAATCGGTTTAGACTCCTTTTTCGACCAATCCGAAACAGCCTCTTCTTTCTATAAACAAATATTAACCTCCATTCTAAATCTCAACAATTTAGACGATTCTATACAAAAATTGTTTTTCTTCTACGGCTCCCCATCCATGTTTGAGATTTCCATCAACGTTTTACTCGATGAATTCAAAGCGACATCAAGAAAAACGAAAAAATCCGAAATCATTTTATCCTCTTTATTTTCACTCGTAAAATCTGATGTTTTCATTTCTTGCCTTTGTCGCCAATCTTTGTTCGAAAACAAACCTTTAGATCTCATCTCCTGGGACAGACTGACCCGAACTTTGACTTCTTTACCAGAAAAAATCCTAAATATAGACCCTAAAATAGAAATTTTTTCAAAATCAAACGTTTTCAACATCCTTGACACTCAGTCCATCGAAATAATCAAAATTTTATACAAAACAGGTCATTATGTACCCATCGATACTCGTCCTTTATCAAACTTTATATCCAGATTGGCCTTCAATACCGAAAATCTAAAAAATTTGATCATTTTCATCACAGAAATGAGCGAAGATCAAAATTTCCAATCATTCATATCATCCGTTTTTTCACATTTGGACAACATTTGTGTTGAAAAAACGATCATTTCGATCCTCAAATATTCAAAAAGTCCTCAAAATATTATTTCCGAGTCGCTTTTTCAAGTTCACGATTGGAATTATGTTTTAAGCAAAAAGCTTATTTTTTATAGCTTTTTTACTGATGATGCTTTAACATCAAATTTGGTCAAAGTAATGTCGAAATTCGATTTAAAATCAGTTTTATCGGAAGTTATCAACATTTGGTGCGACAAGTCCGCCCTTCTTCATACTTCGTATGACCAACATATGTATTTGACCAAACTTATGTTGTTGTCGGTCAAAATTTTAAAAGATGAGATCAAAAAAGATGGAGAATACAAACGAAAAATAATTTCTTATTTGATTTCCGGAGTTCCTACTCATTTAGAATCAACCGTCGATATTGTGCGAGCAGTTGGGATGATAACTGCAGAATTGATTTTAACTTCGATTCGCTCTGAAGACGAAGAAGTCCTAAAATTTGACTATTCAGGCATGAATTCTGCCCAATCCGATATCATCGAGATGCTCAAAAGCTTTGATTTTGTCATCAAAAAAGTCGAAGTTGAACCCAAAGTTAAAATAATAGAAAAAATCGAAGAAACTGTTGAAAGCGATGATGATTTTGAGCCGTTTGATGTTTCCAATGATGTCAAATTGTCTGTCCATAAAAGGCCGAAATATCTTCGTGATTTAATATCAGGCTTAGGAGAAACACAAGATTTTGACGTCTTTTCCGAAAGTTTGAAAATATCAGAAGACCTGATTTATAAACAGCTTCCAAACGATGATGTCGCCATAGCAATCGAGTTGGCCCAAGTGCTGATCAGTTTGCCAGAAAATTTCCAAGTTGATGATTTCGAAGATCTTAAGTTTAAAGCCTGCGTGGCCTTGGTTGTGGTCTATCCTCAAGAAGTCGCTGAATATCTTTGCTCACAGTTTCATACTCAAGGTCGATATGCCATCTCCCATAAGCTTTTGATGCTTCAAGTTTTGTCTTCTGGTGCTGTTGAATTGTCCAGGCCGGCTGAAGAGACCAAAAATGAGACGATTTTTAAGGCGAAGTTGATCGGTAAAACTAGGAAGATTGCTAGTCCGACTGTTATTAGAGAAGGGAGTGCAAATCGGTTTACTAAGTGTGCTGGTTATTTTTTCTTTCCGCTTCTCCGAGGTGATATTGACTTCAAAATCCTTTACGAACCACGACAAAACAATTACGACGACACAACTTTACTTCTTGTTTCCCTTTTAAAAACCCTCTCGACCATTTTGGTTAGTTCAGTAAACCTTTCGATTTCCATCAAAATGGGGCGTGAATTGATCTCTTCAACTTGGAATTTGAGATACCACCCCCAAATAAAAGTCAGGGAAGGTGTCATCCATTGTATACTAGCGGCAGCCCTCGTTTTACCCCCAGATACCGAAAACTTTGACGATTTCACTGAAGCGAAAATCTGGCTCGTGGAAACCGCCAACAAAGAAGTCGAACACTCGAATAAAGTTTTCGCCGCACAGGTCGCCATGTACATTGACGAAAAGTTCTCTCTGGAAAATTTAATCTGATTGTATTTTATTCAATAAACATTTTTTAATTTGTTCATCGATAAGTTTTTTTACCCGTTTGAAACCATTTTGCAGATGGAGGACTCCTTACACCCATGAATAAGACGTCTGGAACTTCGAGCAAACCTGCAGCCCCACCGGTATTTTAATTCTAATATCCATTCGTTTAATTATTGATTGTCAGGTTGGGAGTACGTGGAGTAATACTGGTAATCTGAATATAGACTTGGAAGGATTGAGCCTGACTAATAAGTCCGGACGAGGGAAAACTCAAGCGCCTTCTATCAATCAAATGTCGACACCGATGTCACCTAACTCTATAGGTAAAATCACTCAACCTACTTTTAAGCAGAGTTGGGCGTAATCGCAATCGTAATCATTTTACAATTTTAATCAAATTTTTTTTACAATTTTTTTCGTAATTGTATTTTAATTTTTTTCCTTAGGTAATTGTATTTTTATTTATTTAACTTTTTTTTTCCGTAATCGTATTTTTATTTTACAATTTTTTTTCCGTAATTGTATTTTTTTTTACAATTTTTTTCCGTAATTGTATTTTTTTTACAATTTTTTCCGCAATCGTATTTTTTTTAACAATTTTTTCCGTAATCGTAATTTTTTTTCATAATAATTGTAATTTTCGAAAAACAATTTAATTTTTCGTAAAATCGTTTACAAAAATAAAATTTCAACAGAAATCATAAAAAATTTACGATTATGAAAAAAATTACAATTACGGGAAAAAATTGAAGAAGAAAAAAAAAGATTACGGAAAAAAAATTGTAAAAAAAATATAATTACGGGAAAAAGTTGTAAAAAAAAATACAATTACGAAAAAAAAATTGTAAAAAAAAATTACGGAAAAAATTGTAAAATAAAAATACAATTACGGAAAAAAATTGTAAAAAATTTCAATTACGGGAAAAAAATTGTAAAAAAAAATTACGGAAAAAAGTTCTAAAAAAATACAATTACGAAAAAAAAAATTGTAATGAAAACAATTACGGAAAAAATTGTAAAATGAAAATACAATTACAAAAAAAAATGTAAAAGTTAAGGAAAAAAAAAGTAAAAAAATACAATTACAGGAAAAAGTTGTAAAAAAAATACAATTTCGGAAAAAAAATTGGTAAAAAATTTCAATTACGGGAAAAAATTGTAAAAAAAAAATACAATTACGGAAAAAAATTACGGAAAAAATTGTAAAATGAAAATACAATTACAAAGTAAAAAAAAAGGTTAAGGAAAAAAATAGTAAAAAAATACAATTACAGGAAAAAGTTGTAAAAAAATACAATTTCGGAAAAAAAATTGGTAAAAAATTTCAATTACGGGAAAAAATTGTAAAAAAAAAATACAAATACGGAAAAAAAATTACGGAAAAAATTGTAAAAAAATTACGGAAAAAATTGTAAAATGAAAATACAATTACGAAAAAAGTTGTAATAAAATAAATAAATAAAAAAAGAAAAAAAGATTTAAAAAAAAAATAGTAAAAAAATACAATTACAGGAAAAAGTTGTAAAAAAATACAATTACGGAAAAAATTGTAAAATAAAAATACGATTACGGAAAAAAATTGTAAAAAAAAAATACAATTACAGGAAAAAAAATGGAAAAAAAAATACAATTAAGTACGGGAAAAAATTGAAGGAAAAAAAAAAAAGATTACGGAAAATAAATCTACCTAAAATTGTAAAAAAATATAATTATGGGGAAAAGTTGTAAAAAAAAATACAATTACGAAAAAAAAATTGTAAAAAAAAATTCAATTACGGAAAAAATTGTAAAATAATACGATCACGGAAAAAATCTTAAAATAAAAATACGATGATTACGGGAAAAAAAAAATACGATTGCTGAAAAAAATTGTAAAAAAAAAAACGTAAAATAAAAATACAATTACGGGAAAAATTTTTTAAAAAAAATACAATTACGGAAAAAATTGTAAAATAAAAATACAGTTATGGAAAACAATTGTAAGAAGAAAAAAATTAGGTACAGAAAATATTGTAAAATAAAAATACGATTACGGAAAAAGTTGTAAAAAAATAGTAAAAAAAATACAATAACTGGAAAAAATTGTATAGAATTACGGAAAAAATTGTAAATTATGACTGTCGTAATTATGATTACGCTCAACTCTGCTTTTAAGCCACCTCATTCCCTCCTTTTTAAATGAGAAACCTTATAAATTTGAACATTTCTGTGTACTTTTACAGGGTCGCCCATGTTCGGAGGTCCAGTCGGCTTCAATTCGCCTAAAACGCCCTCGCAGCCTTCGTTCTTTCAAGATTTCGCCAGCTTCAAATGACCAGAGTCCCATCGTCGAATCGAACCTTACAAGATTCCGGCTCAATAGGAAAAAAGAAATTAATTAAAAAACAATTAAAACACATTTTTGTACATAATTCGAAATCTTCCATCGCGCATTCAACATCGCCTAAGCTGTACATAAACACCCACTTTTATTTCTCATATCATCAAAGAAACAATTATTTTTCTTCTTTTAAATATTTTATAATTATTCTACAAGAATAATTAAATTGTTGTTGATTTTTTTTAGTTTATTTCTTTTAATTGACGCTTTTTATTTAAATTTAAAAAACTATCACTCAGAGCAATTTTGAAAACGCACTTGATTTTGTTTATTTCATGTTTATGATATTAAATTAATTATTGAATATATATTAAATTGGTGGTGGTTTATTTTTGTTCCTAAAAATTTAATTTTTGTGCTGTATATTAAAAATGACGAATTTTTCACTATTTTTTAATTTTTTTATGTACCCTAATAACTTTCATTTTTAGGCATACGAGGTAGATCTCTTTTCCTAGAGCCCCAATTCCAACTCTTTTCCAACTTTTTTTATTTTTTTTTACTGGTCTATAGCGGAGACCATAACTAATCACTTTAGACTCGCTAAAACCATGAAAATTGACCTCTCAAATGACGTTAAAAATTGTTACAGCTTTCCAGAATTAATTTTCAGGCTAAAAGTTCCTATCAGTTTTGCCAATTTAACCTGAATTTCAATGTTCCCACGAAATTTGCCATCAGGGTTGCCAACTTGACTGGAGTTAAAGACAAAATGGCTTACGCGTGTTCTGACGTTCCCACGAAATCCATCAGTTTTGCCAACCTCACAGGTGTCAAAGCCTCCATTTTACATGATTTTACCTAGATTTCAGTGTTCTCACAAAATTCGCCATCAGTTTTGCCAACTTAACGGAAGTTCAAGCGTGTTCTGACGTTCCCACGAAATCCATCAGTTTTGCCAACCTCACAGGTGTCAAAGCCTCCATTTTACATGATTTTACCTAGATTTCAGTGTTCCCACAAAATTCACCATCAAGTTTGCCAACTTAACGGAAGTTCAAGCAACTTCACAGGAGTCAAAGCCTCCATTTTACATGATTTTACCTAGATTTCAGTGTTCCCACAAAATTCACCATCAAGTTTGCCAACTTAACGGAAGTTCAAGCGTGTTCTGACGTTCCCACGAAATCCATCAGTTTTGCCAACCTCACAGGTGTCAAAGCCTCCATTTTACATGATTTTACCTAGATTTCAGTGTTCCCACAAAATTCACCATCAGGTTTGCCAATTTAACGGGAGTTCAAGCGTGTTCTGACGTTCCCACGAATCCATCAGTTTTGCCAACTTGAGAGGAGTCAAAGCCTCCATTTTACATGATTTTACCTAGATTTCAGTGTTCCCACAAAATTCACCATCAGGGTTGCCAACTTAACGGGAGTTTAGGCGTGTTCTGACGTTCCCAAGAAATCCATCAGTCTTGCCAACTTCACAGGAGTAAAAGCCTCCATTTTACCTAGATTTCAGTGTTCCCACAAAATTCACCATCAGGGTTGCCAACTTAACGAGAGTTTAGGCGTGTTCTGACGTTCTTAAGAAATCCATCAGTTTTGCCGACTTAACGTCAAAGCCTGGATTTTACCAACAGGCAACATTTCAGTGTTTATTCTCATATTGACACCTAAGCCATCAGTTTTGCCAACTTAACCTAATTTTACCCAGACATCAGTGCTCCAATGATACCTCCATGGTTCCCACAAAATTCGCCATCAGTTTTACCAACATAACATTAGATAGTGATTTTAGTAGAATTTTGAGAAAGTGGAAAAAAATAAAACATCCTTTAATAAATAAGATGAAAACTTTATTATTCAGGCATAAGCAGACTTGATCTTTTTCATTCCTCAGAATCAGGGTTCATGATGAATTTAAAAAAAATCGTTCATGAATGAAAAAATTTTAAAAAACAAAACAAAAATTTAAAAATGAATTTTAAATTTTTCATTAATAAACCTAATTTAATTGTAAAAAAAGTATTGCGCTACTTACGAATTATTTATATCACAAAGATCCATAAGAAAAAACAATTGGATCGAAATAAAACATTTTTTTTATTATTATTTTCTCTCCCAATTTTCTTATCTAAACTGCATGGAATGTGTCTTTCTGAAGTCTTTTATTACTAAAAATTTGAAAATGAAAGAAAATTGGAAGACTACAAAATTACAAAAGAAAAAACGAATGGCAGTAAAAATTAAAAAACTATTTACAAAAAAATCATAAATTATGTCATTTAAAAATTGATAAATATTAAGATGTATGTACAAAAAAACAAAAAGGAGGAAGGATTTTATATGCATGAATCAGGATGTTGACTCGAGACTGTCTTTCTTGACTTCCCTTTTGTATCGCCCTTGACAACCTCGATGCTCACTTTTCGAGGATTTCCAAGAGTCACCAAAGCCGAAGCGATTGCCAAGCCAGCTTAAAAACAAAAAAAGTTCAAAAAACGAAAAAATGATGGGGAAAAGGCTTACCTGATTGTCCGTAAGGAGTGAATGCTCCCCCACCGGTGGGAAGTCTGACTAGAAGAGATAAAACAGCAGCTCGATTGCCGATACACGGCTCAAGTGCTATCGGACTTGGACATTCCTGAAATGAAATAATCTAGACATAAATACCCCAAAAATCTAGCTAAAAGACTCTAAATCTAGCCCAAAAACTCTATTAGCTAGACGTTAACACCCCCAAAATCTAGCTTAAAGTATCTAAATCTAGCTAAAACGCAATTAGCTAGACATTAACACCCCAAAATCTAGTTAAAAAACCTTTAAATCTTGCCAACCACTAAATTAGCTAGACATAAACAAGGCAAAATTTAGCTAAAAGACCCTAAATCTAGCCAACAACGAAATTAGCTAGACATAAATACCCCAAAAATCTAGCTAAAAGATCCTAAATCTAGCCCAAAAACTCTATTAGCTAGACGTTAACACCCCAAAAATCTAGCTAAAAGTATCCAAATCTAGCTAAAACGCAATTAGCTAGACAAAACGCAAAAATCTAGCCAAAACTCTTTTAGCTAGAAATTAACACCCCAAAATCTAGCTAAAAGACCCTAATTCTAGCCAAAATGCAATTAGCTAGACATTTACACCCCAAAATCTAGCTAAAAGATCAAAAATATAATTTAAAAAACTAAATTAGCTAGACAAAAACAACCCCAAATCTAGCTAAAAGACCCTAAATCTAGCCAAAAACTCTATCAGCTAGACATACACAACCCAAAATCTAGCTAAAAGACCCTACATCTAGCCAAAACTCTATTACCTAGAAATTAACACCCCAAAATCTAGCTAAAAGACCCTAAATCTAGCCAAAACTCTATTAGCTAGAAATTAACACCCCAAAATCTAGCTAAAAGACCCTAATTCTAGCCAAAATGCAATTAGCTAGACATTTACACCCCAAAATATTGCTAAAAGATCAAAAATATAATTTAAAAAACTAAATTAGCTAGACAAAAACAACCCCAAATCTAGCTAAAAGACCCTAAATCTAGCCAAAAATTCTCATCAGCTAGACATACACAACCCAAAATATAGCTAAAAGACCCTAAATCTAGCTAAAAGACCCTAAATCTAGCCAAAAACTCTCATCAGCTAGACATACACAACCCAAAATATAGCTAAAAGACCCTAAATCTAGCTAAAAGACCCTAATTCTAGCCAAAATTCAATTAGCTAGACATTTACACCCCAAAATCTAGCTAAAAGATCAAAAATATAATTTAAAAAACTAAATTAGCTAGACAAAAACAACCCCAAATCTAGCTAAAAGACCCTAAATCTAGCCAAAAACTCTATCAGCTAGACATACACAACCCAAAATCTAGCTAAAAGACCCTAAATCTAGCCAAAACTCTATTAGCTAGAAATTAACACCCCAAAATCTAGCTAAAAGACCCTAATTCTAGCCAAAATGCAATTAGCTAGACATTTACACCCCAAAATATTGCTAAAAGATCAAAAATATAATTTAAAAAACTAAATTAGCTAGACAAAAACAACCCCAAATCTAGCCAAAAATTCTATCAGCTAGACATACACAACCCATAATGCAAAATATAGCTAATGGACCCTAAATCTAGCTAAACGGTCATAAATCCCACCCATCTACTAGCTAGATATTAACACCCCAAAATCTATCCAAATACTAGAAGAATGCTAGAAGTAAACGACCCAAAACTTATGTAAAAGACTATTTAGCTAAAGTGGTTAAATTTTGAAGCACTAAAGGTCTCTGTCTAGACTCAAGGTCTGCTCTGGTAGTAATAGAGGAGGAACCCCCATAACTGGAACTATCTACAAAAAGTGGGGCTCTACAGACCTCTCCACCCCCCCTTAACATTCCACTAAACCCACCAATCTCTCATCACTCATTTGGTTAAAATCTACTTAAATTATGAAAAAATAAACACAAAATACTTTAAGACAATTTATTTTTTACCTTCTTTTTGGAAGAAGGTGATGTTGGTGTGTTGTCATTTGAAAGTTGCCTCTTTTCAATTTCGACTAGTACTTGTGAGAAAGGTCGACTGGCCATCTGCTCCATTTCGACGAACATCCTCTGCCTCCTTCTGTACATATCGTACTTCTGTTTGATCTTCCATAAAAGCGCAGCAAACAACAAAAGTAGAAGGAAGCACGAAGAAAACGTTATGAAGAACTGCTGCAAGTTCAATTTTGGATATTGCGAAAACGAAATTTGAATCCAAAGCGGCGGCTGAAAATCATACACGTAAACGTAAAACGTCGTCAAAGATACGTTTTCCACAATTCCAAAATTATGATCGTTCTTGTTAAAGCGAGTGCGGAAGCTTGAACAATTATGATTCGAAACAAGAGGCTTCTCAGGTTGATTAACTAAAAAACAAAATAACAAAAACAAAAAACTTTTTTTTTTTGTCCAAACCTGCTTTTATCGTTATATTCATCTTAGCAGTAACCGAACACGTTATACTAAAATCAGCATCAACATCCGCTTTCGGTGGCCCATTTTTAAAATTAATTTGAGTATAATGTCTATCGTCTTTTTTAGACAAATTAAAAGTAAATTGATAATCTATAGTTAAGTCATCTAAAACAAAGAATAATAAATAATATGACGTTTGTTACTTTACTTACAGAAACACGATCCATGATTGGTGGGATCGCCATGATAATGGTTTGCAGTGTCACATCTTTCACAATGATCGCCGATGATACCTTTTGTGGTACAATAACATTTTCCGGTTTCCGGAACACAAAGGTTACCATGGTTATTGCACTCGCAAGCTAGAAAAAATAAGAAAACAATGAAAATGAGCAAGTATTCGCAACTTTGGAATGGTTGGTCCTATCAAAAAAGTGTTCTAAGAAAAAGTTACTGGAAATCAAGTGTAGAATCTATTTCTTGTCAAAACATAGGGGTCGTATTTAAAATAACGAAGTTAGGGTCGTTCTCGGGCACCCTGTATGTCATATCCAAAAGTTATCTATGCCAATCAATTCCTTGCTAAAAATTAAGGGGGGTTTACTTAGATACTTTTTTTTGTCAGATCAATAGTCTGGCAGATAATCAGCTAGTCTACTCCTGCAGTGCAATGTCTGAGTTATGAAATTATGGTAATTTGGAGTACTTTGTAGGAACAAACTTTTAAACAACAAAACTTACGAGTGCAGTTTCCTCCGTTGACAGGGTAACCATAATATCCAGGAATGCATGTTTCGCAATGTTCTCCATACGTTAGATTTGCGCATGGCTGTATGCATACACTACTGTTGTTCGCACATGTGCTATGTCCATTGCATTGGCAACCTTAAAACATGTTAATAAATCAAAATTTCGATAAAAACGTCTTACTTGGACAATGAGTGAAGTACCAATGCTTTTTGGGACATGTCGGAGGAGGATTGTTCCCTCCCGGTAAGCATATCCCTTTCCCAGTACCAGTTCCATCGTCGCACCATCCACATTCAGGAGCATCACGGCAATCCGAGCACCATTTATGAGAAGTACATGCCGATTCGCCTGGAGTTAAAGGACATCTGTTTCTGGTAGTTGACCATTCTCTACATTGCCCATAAGGGAATGAAGCCGTATATGCGTTTTTATCGACGCATCTTTGCTCATTGTGGCACCAAATGCATTCTTCAGACGTACAATTCAAACATGATGTCAACTCGCTACAGCTTGGTGCACATCGGCTGACGACGGTATCCTAAAAATTTGATTGTTAAATGATAAAAATCAAAAGAACAATACTTGTTGTGGTTCAGTGTTGTTAGCGACGCAATGATCATAGTTCTTCCAATGACAGCTTGGCTGGACGTTGCATGTATGGCATGTGTGATACGTCGGACAATGAGCACCTTCTTCAACCACACATTCCGTACTAAGTGTAACACCCTAAAAAACAATTAGATTCCTTCTTTGATCATTCTATTCCTTACTCTGGCCGTATTATAAGCAGTAGCATGCGGAGGAATTGGCTGCTTGCAAATATTATCATGGGTGCAGCTATTCAGATGAGGACACCAACCGCATCCTAATGAAGTATGGACGCACGATATACAATCATTGAGTTGATTACAAGTAAGCATATTTGCAGCAACCGTTGACCTTTTTTCAGGTGGACATCGGCTAAAATAATGTATAAAATAAAATAAATAATGTAATTTTTAATCCATTACTTATAATAGCTCTCGTCAGGGTCGAAATTTGAATTGATAAGAACTTCTTTGTGTATTTCTAAAACTGATAAGCATTTCGATTCTTTTCTGTCCCAAATACATTTTACGCCTGGCCTTGTATTGAGGCAAGCTGTCATTGATGAAAGGCTTTTGCAGTTACCACCAGTGTATTTTAAAATATCGTTTAGCATTTGGCCATCAAAGCCGCCATAGATGTAAAGAGAGTCGGAAAAGACGACTGCAGAATGTCCAAATCTGGCAAGATCTGCGCTTAAAGCGGATGGGACATGAAGCGTAGACCAAGAATCGCAGATGACATCGTATGCCAAAGCTTCTGCAGAGTAGCATTTGGCTCCTTGCGACTGCGATGTATCATTATGAGTATTGCCACCAAAAACTATCATGAGGCCATTCAGATATGTCGCTGTGTGCAAATATCTTGCTGACGGGCCATTGCTTAGTAGAGTCCAAGTCTGTGAATCTGGCTCGTATGAATACAATTTGTTTGAGAGCAAAGGAGAAGCAGGCGATTCGGAAATGAAGCCTCCATAAACATAAATTTTTTCAGTCAGCGGATCCCAGGCGCTGGAATGCCCATAGCCGGCTTTCACCGGAAACCCTTTCGTTTTAACAATACTCCATTCGCGAGTTCCAAAATGGTATTCCTGCACAGTACTCAGATACCCGTACACTGGAGAATGGCCAAAAATGACAACCATCCTTTCCAGCTTCTTTTTACCCCGGACAAGAGTTGCAGTATGTCCGGCAGATTTCAAAGGTCCGCAGAATGATGTCGCATTACAAGGTTCTGCTCTCACGGTTATATTTTCCCATGACTTCGCACTCACATCGAATGCCCACAATTCATTGCAGACTTGTCCTCCATGTTTTACTCCTCCATAAATATATATCTTGTCGCCAAAAATGACTGCGGAATGTCCATATCTTGGTGTTGGTGCCGTCTTACTGTCCATGTGATTTGTCTCCCAAACATTACCGGTGAAATCATAGGTGTAGATCATGTCAGCAGTGTTGTATGATTCGCCTCCTATTATATGGAGCGAATCCCTCCAAACGACAGCAGTATGCGAAGCTGATCCTTTGGGAAGCGAACCTCTTGGTGTGACGACCTCCCAGTAACCAAGGTCCGAAACTTGCGAACAGTCCTCCCCTCTGTATTTCGAGTTACATTCGCATTTGTGCTTATCCGCTTGACATCTACCATTCGAATACGAACAATTATTCGGACAAATATGAACATCGCAGGCTTCTCCAGTATAATAAGCGTCACAAGTGCAAACTCTATCAATACAAACACCATGTCCTGAACAATCAACATTTGATATTCGACTCGGGCACGAATTCAATCTATTAAAAAAATAATTATTTATTATAAAATATAATTGATCTTTACCTATAAGATATGTTGAATCCAGACATATTGTATGCGACATCGCTGTAAAAATGAATGAGGGCATAACCCGAGTTGGCGACTATTTCTGGAACTCTTCTAATGCTATAATCTCCCTTGTACATTAAACCACTAAAAAGGTCAACAACATTGATTATATTTTATCAATTTTTTTTCATTGTCAATTAAGATTGATTGGAGCAATTGAAAATGCGCACCTATACACAGCTAAAAGGGGAGAATGGACAGAATCTCCGTCGTAAATGTAAAGGTGGTCCCAACCGCATTCCGTAGCGAACTCTTCGATGTGGAGACGGATCGAAGAGTTCGGAACGGAACTTCCGTCGATGAGCCATGAGCATTTTACGTCGATCGAGTAATTCCCGACGCCATCGTGGATGTAACCGCTCGGTCCGGACAGCCTAGAAAAAGATGATATTACATATTAAACAATGACATTTAAATAGACACTATCTAAGCTTATAAATCATTTATCATGGTAAGATAAGCATTTAGAGTGATATAAGAGCGTATACATTCTTGTCTTTAACAGCTAAAGAACGGAAACTCCAAAAATGGTGCCACTCTGCAATTTTAGAAGCGACAATTAGCAGACTGGTAGAAAACTCAGGGCACCATAAAGATTTTGGACCAAGTTTGATGTAAAGGATAGCCTCTTTTGGTTCACCATTGCTGCTGAACTTTATGCAGCCACACCCTGATTTATATTTTAACTGCTAGTAATAATCATAGCTTTCACAGTGGTATAGAAAAACCAAACAGATTATGGCTCAATAGCTCCCAAATTTATGCTGCTGGTACAAAACCTGCAATTTTTAACTCACCACTGTGCTTGAAGGACCATAACATGGCACTGGTTAATCTACTGCTCTTCCACTGTTTGGTGATATCTACACCAATGGGCTAATATCTTTCTTGCACAATAGCCAGTTACTAAGCAATGAAAAGTGATATTGAAATGGATGATAGATAATATCGAAATTTACAATTGGAACCAATGAAATGCAAGATTGGTGGTATCTAAAAAGGAAGATATCACATCCAATGCTGCATCAACAGCAAACTTGCAACCATTACTGCAAGACTGAAACCAGCTACTTCATCTTCCATGATAGTAGTAGACCATCAGTTCATGGCCCACAATCCAATGGTATCATGTAACTCCAAATAGCTACAGGAAAAACGCCCATTGGACTGTACTCTGTAGATATCACCAAACAGTGGAAGAGCAGTAGATATCATTAAGGCAACAAAAATTAGACTATTTATTATTTATTTGTACAAGCTATAAAAGCCATTACAATTTTCACATGTACCTGCAGGTATTAGACTAGCTATACCTCACTCATTTTGTTCATTCTTGTTCTAACTTTGTATTCTGTTTTCTTCAGTTTTCAATGTTCTGTTCTGCATTTTCAGTAATATTCATGTTTCTACGTCAAACTAAATATCTATTAAATAAGTTTGAAGATTTCTATTCAAAAAAGTGAATAGACCAAACTAGGGAAATTCGCCAAATAGGTTCGTCATTCTGAACAAAAATCAATCAAGCCATACCCAAGTCTGCAAGTACAATAAAATCGAGATAATTCGATTAAAATCTTTCTTTTTTTTTATACTGCAAACATGGAGAAATTTTATAAAAAGGGAAACCGTAAAGGGAGGGCCCGGATTTTATGACTCAAAACGCCCAAATAGAAAAGAAACGAACAAAATTTAAAAATACATTTGGAATCTATTTAATAAAAGCTAGGAGCTCTAAAAATAAACTTTAAAAAAATTAATAGGTCAGAAAGGACCGGAGTAGAAAGTTGAGGAAAAGGGACCGAAAAAAAAAGGTTCAACTCATCGGCGGATTTCTTTTGAGATTTAGACGGAAAATGAAAAGGATGAAGGTGGTTGAAGATTGTAAAAAAATACGCACTTGACTTTTCCAGTGCACCATTGGCACGAGACTCCTCTCCAGCCGTCAAAACAAACACAAGTACCGTTTATACATTCACCGTTAATGCATCGGACGTCCGAACATTTTGAACTTAAAACTAAATTTATAAAAAACGAAGAATAGAAAGTCACTAGGAAGACGAGAACTTTCGCTTTCTCAACTTTACGTCTGTATTTCGATTTGAAAAACAATAATAAAAACATCCGGACGATATTTGACATGTTTCCACGGTCATTTCCGCGAAGAGACTGGAAAATGGAAAAGTGGTCGGATTTGTGGGGAAGGGGGCGTGAAGGAGGAGCGAGGACGGGAGGAACTGGAGGATCAGCTATCGGGAGCGGCCGAGTATTCACGCTGGAACATGCTCAACATTGCTGTCTTTTTGCAAATTTTTTGTTCTTGCTCGAATTTTTGAGTGTCAATGACTAGAGTGACCACATTGTGCGTGATTTTACACGTTGATATTTATTATTTTATTTATTTAGGTATTTTATTGCACAACTACAGGTTTAAAAAAAAACCAAATGGTACATTGTAAACAATTAAGAAGATACGAAATTTAGGTAGATAAAATTATCCAATAAATTAGCCAAATTTAGATATGCAAGATTTTACACATTGTGTGTGAATGGACGTTTCTAATTTACTGACCAGAGAAAAAACGTACTACCGGACAAACTACTGATGCGACGGGGCTGAAATTTGTCAGGGATGCATATTTTGATTGGTAGCATCGATCCTAGAAGGAAATTTTCAAATCGGACTACCTCCGACTATCTCGGATTGTCTGATTTCAAAATTTCCTTCGAGGATCGGTGCTACCAACTAAAATAAGCTTCCCTGCCAAAGTTCAGCTCGGTCGCATCAGTAGTTTCTCCGGTAGTACGTTTTTTTCTGCCCCCGGTGGTGATCATTTTTAGAGATCTCCGCCCCTGGTAGTCCGATTTGAAAATTTCCTTCTAGGATAGGTGCTACCAATCAAAATATTCATCTCTGCCAAATTTCAGCCCCGTCGCATCAGTAGTTTGTCCGGTAGTACGTTTTTTCTCTGGTCAGTAGGTAAATTAGGTAGACCCTGTGTGAATACTGAATCTTACTCACTGTGAGTGATTTTAAGCGTTGCGCTTGAAAATCACGCACTTGAGCATTTTCGTGATTTCAAGCATTTGTGCATTTACGTGATTTCACGCATTTGTGCATTTGCGTGATTTCACGCATTTGTGCATTTGCGTGATTTCACGCATTTGTGCATTTGCGTGATTTCACGCATTTGTGCATTGTGCGAGAATTTATGCATGCCAAGAAGGCAAGGGTCTGTTTATTTTATTGTGGATGATTCTCACCCATTGTGAGTGATTTTACGCATTTTACTAGTATTGTGCGTGATTTAAATTTTTTTTCAACATCTTTACGCAACACTCATTAACAGATGAATGAGTCATTATGAAAGAAAAGGATATCCGATTTAAGATTTTAAACTTTTTTTTTTTTTTTTTGACAAGAAATGACCTACTTATTAGAATTATCCAAAATTCAGTTTTTTGATTATTATTTGGTCCTAAAATGCTAATTCGCCTGGACTATAAGGACCTTAGCGTCTCCTTCAGATTCTTCTTCACCGTAAAGCGAATATGATTGACCTGAATTTTGAGGAAACATTTTGCTGATGCATGGGAAACAAACAAAAGTCAGTGCAGACCAAGCAAAACTCGTAATGTTGCAGGTATGTATGAAGTATGAACCTAAAGAAATCACCCCGTCCATAACCTGGTGTTTGTGGAGAGGACTGTAGAGCCCAAATTTAAAAAAAAATCGAGTTATGGGGTTCATCCTCCTTATTATATGTATTTTTAATCTATCCATATTCCATACTCATATGTAAGGCAAAATGGTGCAAATAACGCATGTAACCGATACCAGTAACCGGTACACGCTCTTACAGTGTTGCCAACACAATTTAAAACTGGAACCAAAACCTCTTTAGATCAAAAATACCATTAAAATCGAGCAAAAAGTAGCCTTTTATTAAAAACAAAAAATAAATCCAAAAACTTAAACATAATAGGAAAACTCAAATACAAAAGGCTGTGAAATCGAACTTGCTCCTTTCAAACCTGTTCCACCTGCGACTCAATTAAACTTCAAAAATCTGACTTCTTTTGATAAAATATTAAATCTCCTTATTTCCATTAATTTGATTAAATGAATAAAATTAATTATTTTTTAATGCAATGGAAACGAATGTTTTTGATAGTTAATTAGGAGCAGCTACTCGTTCCTCGAGGATCAGTTACATCTTGATACGAATTTCGCGGCATGTTTTGATAATAACGGCGGGATCGCGGGATTTTGTTTCGGTCAAACTTTTCTACCAAGTTTTCTCTAAAATAGTTAAATTTGTTTAGCTTTTGTTTTGAGATTCCATTTTCGATGGACGTCCCGTCAGACATATTGTGGGTATTCTTTTGTTTTTACGTTCTATTTGAGTTTTTGCTCTTTTCTTTACAGGCCTGACATGAATCATAAAAGGAAAAGAAGTTTGTCGTCCGCGTTGTCCGAAAGTGATGAATCCTTCGACTTGACAGGAACTTCAGAAACGGATTGTTCTTGGGATTATTCGTTAGATTCTTCGGTGGTGACTACAGAAACGGAAACTGAAGTATCTGAACCCGAAACACCGGCCAGCGAAAAACGAACGAGCCCTATCATCCGCGACGAATTTCTCAGATATAGAAGAATGGAGCCGACCCACGATTCTACAAATCTCGATTTCTTCTCTACCCTCCCAGATGAAGTCGTCCTCAACATAATGTCATACCTAAACTACAAAAACTTGATAAACGTCGCCTTAGTTTGCAAACGCATGAGGCAGATTGTTATGGACGAAACCCTCTGGCCTAGACTGGACGTTTCAAAAAGACAGCTCAGACCTGGCCACGTGGATGTCATCCTTTCCCGTGGTGTCCGAATCCTCAGGATGTACGCCACAAACTTCCTAACCCCGATTTTCCCTTCGGTTCACCACTACATAGCCAAAGTTGAATACTTGGACCTAAGCCAAGCCACAATCCTACCTCAAGACTTACTTCAGTTACTTCAAAAGCTCAGAAATTTAAAAAAGCTTTCCTTAGATATGTTGGAAGTTGACAACCAAATAATGAAAGAGATCTCAAAGAATAAGAATTTGGATACCCTAAACTTGAATATGTGCAGCGGAATTCGCGATGAAGGTCTCAAAGCTGTGGCGAAAGGATGCCAAAAGCTGTTGTCTTTGAATATCGCTTGGTCCAAACTTGATGATAAAGCGATCACCGAGCTTGTGAACCGTGTCAGCCCTGAATTGACCGAAATCAACATTTCTGGACACCCTGAGACGCTTGAAGACAAACATGTTGTAAAACTGGTTTCTCGTTGTTCGAAAATAACTTATTTGGATGTTTCGGACTGCATTGTTTTGACTGAAGCTGCTTTGTGTGCGGTCGTCGAAAATCTATTCAGGCTTGAAGTGATCTCTTTGAGCCGCTGCTACAAAATATCGCCGCTGTACCTCCTAGAATTAAGATCTCTCCCGAATCTTAAGAGAATCAACGCTTTTTTGCTCATAGTCAACTCAAACAGAAAAGTCATCGAGCAAGTCATGCCGAAAGTCATCCTCAACGCCGATTTGATGTCGCCAGTCGCTCGCCCATGCACCGGCATCAGGAGGACCTCCATTTGGAGAATGAAAGTCCGCGATTAAACCATAAGACTGTAAATTTTGTTATTTTGTTCGTAAATTCTCATTTACGAGAATCTATTTTTTTGGCTGTTGGGAAAAACATTATAAGACGCTTTCGAATTTTATTACTTTAAATAAAAATTTATTTCAAAATATAAAAAATTTATTATTAAACTTTCTTCTTTTTCTTCGATTTTGGAGGTAATGGAGTTGGATTTTTGAATAATGCGCTATAAAAAGAAAGAAAAACAATTATTTCATGCAATCCATTTAAATTGGCATAATGGAGTCTTCTTCACTATAAGAAAAAAAGAGCCCTAAAAATTTCAAGTCGATAGATCCAAAACTGAGAAAAGGCAAAGTGTGAGTTGAGACAATTATGCCAATTTCAAACATTCTAATTTCTTAAAAATGAAGCAAAAATACTTACTGACACGTGAGGCAGATAGGAGAGAATTTACAAAAAACTACAAACAAAAATAGTCAAAAAATGTCTTTTATGATAAAGAAAAATTACCTGATAGGCAAACGGAACAAACGTAGCCGATATCGACTAGTTGACGATGGCAAAAGCAAGCAGCTCGATAATCGACGTGGACTGGAGGGGGTAAAACTAACTTCTTACGGATTGGTGGTTCAGGTAAAAATACCCACTGAAATGATAGTTGATTACATAATTTTCTATTTCAAAGATCATTTACTAATAAATATTGGAGAAGTCCTTGTGGTTGAGGTATTTTGAGGTAGATCCCACCTGTTATGTCGCACCCTTGTTGTAAAATTGCTAGTTCGTGTTCGATACTTAACACATCAATAATGACATTCTAAAAATAGATTAAGGTTAGCAAGTTTTTACATTTTTCAAGTAATAGGAGCAACCTAGGACTTTATGAACTACAGATCAAATAAGTGCAAGGGACTAGCAGGAAAATTTTGATCCGGCAAAAGGCTAGGAGGGAAATTTTGTTCCTGGAAGAAACCAGAAGAGAAATTATGATCCTAGCCCCTAGGAGGTAAATTTTGATCCTGCAAAAGATTAGGAGGGAAACTTTGTTCCTGGAAGAAACTAGAAGAGAAATTATGATCCTAGTCCCTAGGAGGTAAATTTTGATCCTGCAAAAGATCAGGAGGGAAATTTTGATCCGCAAGGGACCAGGAGGTAAATTTTGATCTGGCAAAAGGATAGGAGGGAAATTTTGTTCCTGGAAGAAACCAGGAGAGAAATTATGATCCTAGCCCCTAGGAGGTAAATTTTGACCTTGCAAAAGATTAGGAGGGAAATTTTGTTCCCGCAAAAGGGTAGGAGGGAAATTTTGTTCCTGGAGGACACCAGGAGAGAAATAATTATGATCCAAGCCCCTAGGAGGTAAATTTTAATCTGGCAAGAGGCTAGGCGGGAAATTTTGTTCCTGGAAGAAACCAGAAGAGAAATTATGACCCTAGCCCCTAGGAGGTAAATTTTGATCCTGCAAAAGATCAGGAGGGAAATTTTGCTCCGCAAGAGACCAGGAGGTAAAATTTTGATCCGGCAAGAGGCTAGGAGGGAAATTTTGTTCCTGGAAGAAACCAGAAGAGAAATTACAATCCTAGCCCCTAGGAGGTAAATTTTGATCCTGCAAAAGATTAGATGGGAAATTTTGATCCGGCAAAAGGCTAGGAGGGAAATTTTGTTCCTGGAAGAAACCAGAAGAGAAATTATGATCATAGCCCCTAGGTGGTAAATTTTGATCCTGCAAGAGAGTAGGAGGGAAATCTTGATTCTGCAAGAGATTAGGAGGGAAATTTTGATCCTGCAAGAGATTAGGAGGGAAATCTTGATTCTGCAAGAGATTAGGAGGTCAATTTTGATCTGACAAAAGGATAGGAGGGAAATTTTGCTCCGTAAGAGACCAGAAGGTAAATTTTGATCCGGCAAAAGGCTAGGAGGGAAATTTTGCTCCGACAAAAGGCTGGGAGGGAAATTTTGCTCCGCAAGAGACCAGAAGGTAAATTTTGATCCGGCAAAAGGCTAGGAGGGAAATTTTGCTCCGTAAGAGACCAGAAGGTAAATTTTGATCCCGCAAAAGGCTAGGAGGGAAATTTTGCTCCGACAAAAGGCTGGGAGGGAAATTTTGCTCCGCAAGAGACCAGAAGGTAAATTTTGATCCGGCAAAAGGCTAGGAGGGAAATTTTGCTCCCGCAAGAGACCAGAAGGTAAATTTTGATCCTGAAAGAGAACAGGTTAGAGAGCAATTTTAAACACATACAAGAGACTAGGAGGGAAATGTGACCCTGCAAGGGACGAGGAGGGCATTTAAACTCCAGCAAGAAATTAGGAAGGACTTTTTAACCCTGGAAAGGGACTAGGAAGGACATTTTTACCCTGCAAGAGATTAGGGGGAAAATTTTGACCCTGCAAGGAACTAGAAGGGACTTTTTGACAACAACCACGGAAATAAAATAGTTAATTACTTCTTTTTGAGCAGTAAAAAATACGTTCATATAATTCATATACTGTGAAGTACTGTCCCCGCTTCCAGTTATCACAAGAATTCTAGAATTCAATTTATCACCTAAACTAAGCTCTCTGACTTTTCTAAAAAGAGATAAAAAATTAGCAAAAAGATTAAAAAGAAGGAATTTCGGACACCTTTGGATATAACAAAGTGCCATGGCACACGATCCGGCCAATAAAGAATCGCCCAATGAAGGCTCCAGTCGTGCGATTATCTCTTTAACTTTTAACCGAATACGTCGCTCGATGTGAGCAAACATCTCGTATTGGCCGTCATTTTGTCCGGTCGGCTCCACTTTAGTGTCTCGATCCGAATAAATAAATTCACTGCAAACAAAATATTAATTTTATATAGTTTATGATTGATTACCTAGTTTGGGCATGGCAAGCGAGAATGGCGATTTGGTTACTTTGCCGCAGCATGAGATGGCAATTGGCGAAAGCGACGATCGCCTCAAGAAGTTGATGGAAACCTCGAGGAGTAGCACTGATAACTCGTTGGACAGGATTAAAATCAAGGATCATAACGAGAAGGCTTTTTTCCACTATGAGCGCTATAATTTCATAAATTATATACAATAAAAGCACTAATTATAATGGAATTACTTACAATCCATGTTTTCGTGTGTTCGTAAGTCTACACATTAATAAATAAACATCATTACTCGAAAGTTTTGAAGAAAACCGAAAACATAAACAGTTAGCCTTAATAACCTTTATTAGTGTTATCGAAAATTCAGTGTAGCCAACCTAACCAGGGCGTGCAAGAAGTTACTCTTTTATATAGGAAAGGAGCACTCAAATTTTCATAAAAAGGATTTAAAATGCATAAGAAGTCAGAATAACAACACTATAATAACGTAATTATAATAAAAATGCACGAAAGGGGTCAAAATAACCTCTCTTGATTAGGTTATGCAGTGTAGCCAACCTAACAGACATGCAAGTCTCAACATGTCTTTTTAACCTTGAGATGGACTTGGAGTGGCAAAGTTTAATTGTAAAGGACTAAAAATGCGTTATTCTGAAGGAAAACGTTCAAAA
The DNA here is from genome assembly GCA_018703685.1 of Orius laevigatus. Taxonomy (NCBI): domain Eukaryota; kingdom Metazoa; phylum Arthropoda; class Insecta; order Hemiptera; family Anthocoridae; genus Orius; species Orius laevigatus. The sequence goes on from JAGWEN010000772.1 coordinate 48,967, forward strand.
TTAACTTCGCAATTTGTATTTTTGTGAACAAAACAACCTCTTATGATGTCATCAATCCAGTGCAGCCAACATAATTAAGACACCATCTTGAAGAAAGGGTCAATAAATCCTGATTATTTGATAACACATCAATGTATGCTTTGCTAATGACACCATTGATGCCAACCGAGGTGTATCAACTTCCACTAAAACTCACAATTGCTGAGTTCAACAGATATGAATGGATAATAAAAACTAACATGATATTCTAAACTTTGGTATATTAATTGCGATTCCATTGTTCAAAACTTACATAAAAAAAAGTCCCGATACAAAATTCATTGTCTTTTCATAAAAAATATCAGCAAGAAAACAAAAAATAATAAAATTTGTGTTTACAGGGTTTATAGGCAGGGATAAAAAAAATCTCAAATGCTTGAGTACGAATATTATGGATAGCCCCAAAAAGAAAAGAAATGCTGGAAGATAGGAAAAGCTTGGGTGATCGCCTTTTCCTTTTATGGTAGGTTTCTCTCACATGGAATATCTGAGGCTAAAAAAAATATCCGGCCTAAAACTTTCAGATTTTCTTAAGTTTCTGGTCATTGTACAAACTAAAATTTAAAAAATATATAATATAAAGATAAGAAGTTCAATATCTGGTGAAGGTAGAATTCTGACTAGAGTTCTGTAAGTCGCGAAACTTCTTTTCCATTCTATAGATACAAAACTTAACAAAAAAGTTTAAAAAATACTGATTTTAGTCAGGCGTTTTAACCGTGGAAGAACGTTTTGGTGGAGGAGTCGGTGGGTCGGCTGCTTCAACCGGAACCGGCGGAATCGGCTGGAAAATAAAATAATTAAAAATTAATTTACAAGAGTATTAAATTACTTTGTTTCGGACACGTGGTGTTGTGGGAGAGGAAATTATAAGAGTGGAGACCTGATCGGGCAAATTGCAATAATCAGCGTCTCTCGATTTCGCTGGCAATGGCGGAGGCTCTTCTTCGCTTGCGGTCGAATCAGTCAATCCTGAAACTATTTTAAAAATAAAAAAAATTTTGTTTTTAAGTTTGCTTTACCTAGAGAACTTCCACCAACTGAATCTCGATTCCCATTTGTATTCGGTAACGAAAGTTTTCCAGAAAATTGACTGCTCGGAGGTCTGCTGAGACGTTTCTCTTTTTCAACTTCAGACCTCAAAGGACGAGTTGGTGTCAGCTAAAAAGAAAAGGAAATAAAAAAAATTGGAATAAAAATTAAAAATCCCAAAATTGTTAATAAATTTGTTTTTTTGAGAAGCCCCAAGAATGTAATGTTATCTTTAAACCATGAGAAATATACAAAAAATAATGGTTTAAAGCATGCAAAATTTAACTCTTCCAGCCACATAAGGTACACTATAGGCACCAGTACAGTACAATGTACCTGATAGGCTGAAAGGGTCTGGAAAGGTTTAACCGATAAGCAAAGGTGAACAAAATTGAAGTATCAGGAAGGGATTTGGGGTAAATGATAACTCTTTTCCTCCAATGATTTAACACTTTTGGCCAAAATTTCGCTCCATTGAGGACGACAAATCCCAGACTATTTACAAATTTACCGATTTAACATGTTCTAAATATCTTCTCATCCTTTCTTTAGTGCCTTGTGAAATACTATCGATATCATCTGTCGACTAGAAAAACCGGTGGAATGTTGTTTAGTTTTTGAAAAACGAAAGGTACTTACTTGTTGTCGAAGTTCGTAAACGGGAGTTGAAGTGCCGGAGATGGTGTCTTCGGTGTAGATGATGCTTGCTGTGGGTGTAGAAGGGGTCGATTGGACCAAGGAGCCTGTGTACCATTGAGAAGAAGGTTTCGGTGTGATGGAACTATCTAAAGTTGATGCCGATCCTATACTGAAAGTATCGTCTTTATTCGTATGTCGTCTTTTCTTCTTCTTTTCCTTCCTCGGCGTCGTCATAGCGATCGAACTCGACCTGATGTAAACCGATCCCGCCCTGCGCGAAAGAAATAAAAATAAAAAAACAAAAGAGAAAAACAAAAACGTCTCGACCCGTCAAAAGACCCCGTTATGAATAAAAGCGCTGAATATATTCTGTTTGTATTCACAACGATTCGAACGACGGCTCTCGTCGAGCAAACATCTGTGGACAATCGAAAAACTGCGTCACAGTTTTTAACTCTATATTCAACCGAAAAAAACCATGCAAAAACGCTAAACAATCTTTAACTCTTAAATTTGGGAGGCCGACACCTGAATCCGTCCAGTTACTCCTGAGTTGCCAGTGCTTCAAACCGCCAATAGTAGAAAAATAACATTCTTTTTGAGAAATAATGACTTTTTACATGAAAACATTAATAATTCACTATTCCACTTCAGAGCTCTAGTCCAGTAAAAGCCTGGGGGTATATTTTGTTTATCTACGGAAATTTGTAGGGGTAGGCCCGTTGGGAAAAGTGTCTAGAGTTTTTAAGGTGATTTTTTTCGTTTTTTCTGCAATATCTCGAAAACCGTTAGTCGTAGGCGAAATAATTTTTAGTACAAAATTAAAGATAATTGAATTTTCTATAATTTTGAGCTAATATGATTTTTTCGTAGGACCGAACGTTTCTGAGCTACGAGGTCGCAAAAAAAACCGGGGTTTCTATTTTGACCTCTAAAGGACATAAGACGTCATTTAATCAAAAAAGTGTACTTAATAAAAGTTGTAGAGAATTTAATTACCTTTAAAAAACGACTCTCAAAAAACAATTAACGATCAATAGGCAGGGGTGGGGGTAAATTTCAAAAATTTGTATAAAAACAAAATTAAAGCCTATAAAATTTGCTGCAAATTTGATTTAATAAGATTTTTTGTAAGACCAACCTTTCCTGAGCTACGAGGCGACAAAAAAGCGGGATTTTTGAGTTTTTCCTATGAAAAAAGTCAGATTTTAGAAAAGTCGGAAAAAATCAAGGAAGGAGATATCCTAACAAAAAAGCGTACTATGTAAACGTTGTAGAGTTTTTCTTTTGTTGTTGTCTTTTAAATTGTTTTTAAATTTTTTAAAATTTACCCCCACCCCTGGCTATTGATCGTTAATTGCTTTTTGAGAGTCGTTTTTTAAAGGTAATTAAATTCTCTACAACTTTTATTAAGTACACTTTTTTGATTAAATGACGTCATATGTCCTTTAGAGGTCAAAATAGAAACCCCGGTTTTTTTTGCGACCTCGTAGCTCAGAAACGTTTGGTCCTACGAAAAAATCATATTAGCTCAAAATTATAGCAAATTAAATTATCTTTAATTTTGTACTAACAATTATTTCGCCTACGACTAACGGTTTTCGAGATATTGCAGAAAAAACGAAAAAAATCACCTTAAAAACGCTCTAGACACTTTTCCCTACGGGTTTCGGTAGGGGACTTTTTTGTGGTTAATCAGGGAGGCCCCTACAAATTTCCGTAGATAAACAAAATACCTTATTTATTTTTTTATTTGCCCTTTTCGGGCTTAGATTGACTAGCTTAGATTCTCTATAATAATTTTTTGATAATTTTGACTAAAATGAGTTGTAAGGGTCTTATTTATTAGAAAAAATTTGAAAAAAGTGACAATAGTGAATCACCGGCAACGCAGACTTCCTCTTACCTGCTTAACGTCGTCGACGGCGATGACATTGTCGCGAAGTTGACAAAAGTCTTCAAACTAGCGACCTGCGATCTTGTCAGGCTGGAAACTCGAGATCTACCTCCCCTATAATAGAAGCACACAAGGCGCAAACATTCAACATGCGCAAGCAAAAAAAAATTTTCTTATTAAGAAATTATTTTTTTCGTTAGTTAGTGCAAATTTTCTATAAAATACAAAAAATAAATAAATTTCAACTTTTTTAGGTTTTCCTATTATTTAAACAATAATAATTTTATACTGCATGCACTATAGTGAAAACTTACTAAAAAATTTTAACAGAATTTAAGTGCAAAATTAAGATTTTCAAAGCGAAATATCATGCGGAATGATGATGAAAGGGAACTTACTCAGCGGAACCGAAACTTGTGCCTGAAAGACGATTTTCTAAATTCGAGCTCGGTAGACTAGACTGCCTTCTCATTTGTACGGGTTCATATTTTATATCACAGTTCTATAAAAGATAAATGAATTATTGTGGGAAATGTTTAAAATTTTTAGATATAATAGGCCACAGGAAGCTGAAAAATCACTATAGTCTATGTCAGAGGTTCCCAAACTTTTTCACAGTGCGCCCCCCTTTTGAACAAATGAAATCCTTTGCGTCCCCCTCCCCCCAAACTTACGTTCTAACTTTTTTTGAAGGAGGTTTTTGAAGAAAATTGGGGTCTTAAAAAATAATGTTGATTTTGAGGTTTTTGACAAAATAAATTACCCTTAAAAGGCTGATTCTAAGGGTTTTTTTTGGCGGATTTTTGAAGTTGATTTGAGGTTGTTTTTTTAAAACGAAAATTTGGCTTTAGAAGTGTTGATTAGTAGGTTTTTGACGAAAAATGTCTCTTAAAACTTTGATTTTGGACGAAAATTGGGCTTTACAAATGTTGATTTTGAGGTTTTTGACAAAAATTTGACTCTTATAACCTTGATTTTGAGATTTTTGACGAAAATTGGGCTTTACAAATGTTGATTTTGAGGTTTTTGAGGAAAATTTAGCTCTTAAAACCTTCATTTTGAGACTTTTGACGAAAAAGTCACTTAAAACTTTGATTTTGAGGTTTTTGGACGAAATTAGGCATTGCAAATGTTGATTTTGAGGTTTATGAAGAAAAATTGGCTCTTAAAATGTTGATTTTAAGGTTTTTGACAAAAGGCACTTAAAACATTGATTTTGAGGTTTTTGACTCTTAAAACCTTGATTTTGAGATTTTTGACGAAAATTGAGCTCTTAAAAACTTGATTTTGAGGTTTTTGCCGAAAATTTGGCTCTTGATTTTGAGGTTTTTGGACGAAAATCGGGCTTTACAAATGTTGATTTAGAGGTTTTTGACGAAAATTTGGCTCGTAATAACTTGATTTGAAGGTTTTTGACGAAAATTTTCTCTTAAAACTTTGATTTTGAGGTTTTCGGACGAAAATTAGGCTTTACAAATGTTGATTTTGAGGTTTTTGAAGAAAAATTGGCTCTTAAAACCTTGATTTTGAGATTTTTGACGAAAAAAAAAAAAGGCACTTAAACCTTTGATTTTTTTGAGGTTTTTGGACGGAAATTGGGCTTTACAAACGTTGATTTTGAGGTTTTTGCCAAAAATTTGGTTCTTAAAACCTTGGTTTTGAGGTTTTTGGACGAAAATTGGACTTTACAAATGTTGATTTTGAGGTTTTTCACGAAAATTTGGCTCTTAATACCTTGATTTGAAGGTTTTTGACGAAAATTGTCTCTTAGAACTTTGATTTTGAGGTTTTCGGACGAAAATTAGCTTTTCAAAAATTGGCTTTTCAAATGTTGATTTGGAGGTTTTTGAAGAAAAATTGGCTCTTAAAACCTTGATTTTGAGATTTTTGACGAAAAAAAAAAAGGCACTTAAAACTTTGATTTTGAGGTTTTTGGACGAAAATTGGGCTTTACAAATGTTGATTTTGAGGTTTTTGAAGAAAAATTCGCTCTTAAAACCTTGATTTTGAGATTTTTGACTTAAAATATGTTCAGAAAGAAAAGAAAAACTAAATTTTTGGGGGATATTTGGGCTTATGCCCCCCAGTTTGGGAACCACTGGTCTATGTCAACCATTATATTTACCTTGACACCATAGTTTTTGAATACGTGGGCTTGCATTGCGGTAAAAAACTCTTCGAGTTTATGCTGAAGGGGAAGAAGTTGCGGAGGTACGACGTCACGATGGGTTTTGATGCCGACTTCAAGGAGCGGAATCTGCGACGCGATGAGATCTTTCAATTTAAGAATTTGCGACGCGTTTTCCGGATGACGTTCAAGATAATCGGAAGTGAAAAACGCCTTCTCGTAGTTCGTTATTCCGCCCATCACTGCCGGATCGAGAATCCCGTTCAATTTCATACTCAACGGATTCACATTTAACGTCGGATCGTTTTTATAGTCCAGAATCAATTCACGCAAAGAGCTGAAAAGTATTGATAAATTCAAGTTTTCAAAAAATACCCTCCTTACTTATTTGTCGCCTGCATAGTCTCAATAGCATTCGCTAGCGGTGATAATGTATAAATTTGAGTCGCTGTAACCGGAAACCACCTTAAAATACCCGGCAGGGAAAAAGATGTGACCATAACATGTCGCTCGACCCATAAAGATGCGAAATCATTTTCTTTATCACCATCTCGTATATAATAAGGCCTCGAAAACCGAAACTTTTGCACATTGTTAACCCTTAAAAAAAAAAATAAAAAAAATAATAAAAATAAAATAAAGATGAAAATCACTCTAGTTTTACTGAGGCACTATTTCATAACCGAACCTTTAAATGCTTGTAATGTCCACAATTTGAACAATTTTATGAATGATACTGTTAGAAAGATCTTAAAAATAGCTTTCTAACGGTATAAATATAAATGAAATTGGTCAAAAATTGTACAAGTTATAGGCAGGGGCGGACTGGGACCTTAGGGTGTGGGTGGGTTTTCAGTTAAGGGGGCGGAGAAAATTTTGACAGAAAATTGGCTCTTAGAAAAATATATTCAGCAGAGGTTCCCAAACTTTAACTTAAAACTTTAAATTAGAACCTTTGCCCCCCTCCCCCCACATAAAGTTTTGAATGTTAACTTTGAGGTTTTTGAATAAAATTTGGGTTTTAAAATGTTGATTCTGAGGTTTTTGATAAAAGAAATTGCACTTCAAACGTTGATTTTGAGATTTTTTGACGGAAAAAAAAAATTTGCTCTTATAACCATGATTTGGAGGTTTTTGACAAAAAATTGCCAATTTAAAGTTGATTTTGAGGTTTTTGGACGAAAATTAGGCATTTATAAATGTTGATTTTGAGGTTTTTGACGAAAATTTGGCTTTATAAATGTTGAATATGAGGTTTTTGTACGAAAATTAGGCATCATAAATGTTGATTTTAAGATTTTTGTACGAAAATTAGGCTTCATAAATGTTAATTTTGAGGTTTTTCACGAAAATTTGGCTTCATAAATGCTGATTTTGAGGTTTTTTGACGAAAATTAGGCTTTAAAATAGTTGATTTTGAGGTTTTTGACGAAAATTTGGCTTGTTGATTTCGAGGTTTTTTGACCAAAATTAGGCTTTTTAAATGTTGATTTTGAGGTTTTTGGACGAAAATTAGGCTTCATAAATGTTGAGTTTGAGGTTTCTTGACGAAAATTAGGCTTTACAAATGTTGATTTTGAGGTTTTTCACGAAAATTAGGCATTTAAAAATGTTGTTTTTGAGGTTTTTGACGAAAATTAGGCATATATAAATGCCTAATGTTGATTTTGAGGTTTTTGACGAAAATTTGGCTTGTTGATTTCGAGGTTTTTTGACCAAAATTAGGCTTTTTAAATGTTGATTTCGAGGTTTTTTGACCAAAATTAGGCTTTTTAAATGTTGATTTTGAGGTTTTTGGACCAAAATTAGGCTTCATAAATGTTGAGTTAGAGGTTTTTTGACGAAAATTAGGCTTTACAAATGTCGATTTTGAGTTTTTTGACGAAAATTTGGCTTTTAAATGTTGATTTTGAGGTTTTTGGATGAAAATTAGGCATCATAAATGTTGATTTCGAGGTTTTTACTTTTTTTTTTGACAAAAATTAGGCTTTGCAAATGTTGATGTTGAGGTTTTTGACGAAAATTTGGCTTTTAAATGTTGATTTTAGGCTTCACACATGTTGATTTTGAGGTTTTTCATGAATTTTTGGGGATATTTGCACAAAAAAAAAAAAAATAAAATAAAATAAAAAATAAATCTTGAGCTTTCCTTACCTGGGGACAGCTTACGCTCCCCTAGACGCCTCCAGTTTGGGAGCCACTGAGCAAAAATAACGCTTAAAAAATAAAAAAATAAAATAAAAATAAAAATAAATAAAAAAACCTGACCCGGGCCTCTATGAATTCTCGATCTCCCCAGGCCAGTCCGCCCCTGGTTATAGGTTCAGTAATGAAAACCCTGGTGAAACTTACTTATGGTATTTGAGAACTTGAGAGCTGACTTGTGAGCCTAATTTCTTCTGTATTTGCTCATTCATGATTGGCTCTATCGAATTGATTTGGACATATTGATGACTCGATTGTGTCACATCTTCTCCTGGAGTCGTCAACGTCTGAAGCAGCTCCGCTTTCGGCAACTGGTTTAAAAACCGCGTCGCAAAATCGCTCAGCCTCTCATACTCTTTACCGCGATAAACAAAAACTTTATTTTGCAAAAACGAAGGGAAACCTTTCCCATAATAAGCAACCCTGAAGTA
>JAGWEN010000773.1:0-57227 GCA_018703685.1 Orius laevigatus
TACTATATACTATATACTATATATTGTGTATTATATAAATATATTGTGATTATAAAGACTCGATGAGTTAAGCATAATGCGATGCCGTTTAAACGCTCGAATTAAATAAAAGTAGTTTTTAATGTCGGTTCAGAGAGGGCACTTGTAACTTTTTGTGGGATTCGGTGTTTGAACTTTGATGAGTCACCGGGAATGAGTCAACTTGTAGTTTCCTGACCGAACGATGGAACCTGAAGATTTCTTTTTGATTCTTATATAGGTTGTAATAAAAGAAAGTCATTATCATTCAGATTTTTATGCCTACCCAAGAAGGTTTTTTGGCGTCTTGAGGACATTTTTCAAATCTTTCTGGGAAGAGTTTTGAAATTAAAGGTAAAATTGCAGTTTAGAAAACGTTGAGGGAGTTGGTACCTGAAAAAGGTAAATAGGATCCTTTTAAAATAAGACGGGGAGCACCTGCAATGCCCTCAATGTCGAGTTCCATTGGAACTTCTGACTGATGAGATTCTTGTGGTTTCGTCGTTTGGTGATTTTTCGTCCATTTTTGAACTTTTCCATGTTTAAAATGGAAAAAGATGCGTTGAGAGTGATTAACGATTATGGTTTTTAAGTTGATTTCGGGACGGGAGAGCGTGGGTGACTGGCCCTGAGTCATGTCTTGACCCAAGGAGAGGTAGAAAAGTTGGGATCCGAGGGGGCAAAAGCACGGACAGAGCAGAGGGCAAGAGTTCATTTGAGGAGAGATAGCGAAATAACACTCAAGAGAAGACGCCACATTTTATATCAAATCATCCCTCAAATATGCCAATATTTATAAAATAACTGCATATTAATTAACACGTTTGTAAAATTTAAAAAAAAATTCAAGAAGTTACGCGATCCCAAAGAAAAGCGAAAATACATCGATTAGCATAGGGGCCCTTTTAGCTAGATTTTGTTCCTTTACGACAATCTGGGCCCTTTTTAGCTTGATTTTTGATCCTTTTTGGACACTAGGAGCCCTTTTAGCTAGATTTTGTTCTTTTATGACAAATAGGGTCCTTTTTAGCTTGATTTTTGATCTTTTTTGGACACCAGGGGCTCTTTTAGCTAGACTTTGTTCTTTTACGACAAATAGGGGCCCTTTTTAGCTTGATTTTAGATCCTTTTTGGACAATTGGGGCCTTTTTAGCTAGATTTTATTCCTTTACGACACATAGGGCCCTTTTTAGCTTGATTTTTGATCCTTTTTGGACACCAGGGGCCCTTTTAGCTAGATTTTGTTCCTTTACGACAAATGGGGCCCTTTTTAGCTTGATTTTTGATCCTTTTTGGACACTAGGGGCTCTTTTAGCTAGACTTCGTTCTTTTATGACAAATAGTGCCCTTTTTAGCTTCATTTTTGATCCTTTTTTGGGCACTAGGGGCCCTTTTAGCTAAATTTTGTTCTTTTATGACAAATAGAGCCCTTTTCAGCTTGATTTTTGATCCTTTTTGGGCACTAGGGGCCCTTTTAGCTAGATTTTGTTCCTTTATGTCAAATAGGGCCCTTTTTAGCTTGATTTTTGATCCTTTTTGGACACTAGGGGCTCTTTGAGCTAGATTTTGTTCTTTTACAACAAATAATGCCCTTTTTAGCTTCATTTTTGATCCTTTTCGGACAAAAGGGGCCCTTTAAACTAGATATCTACTATTCCTTTACGGCAAATAGGGCCCTTTTAGCTAGATTTTATTCATTTATGACAAATGAATAAAATCCCTTTTTAGCTTGATTTGGGATCCTTTTTTGGTTTCAAAAATCTGTAACTCCCGAAGAAATTAAGTTAACGACACATGGCTACCGCCAATTTCTTCAGGTTCCTCTTTAAACTGTTATAAGGGCAATATGGGTGCTCCTTAACTGGTATAAAAATTTGGTTGAAGTTTTGGAAAAACGGACAGTATTGGTAACTCAAAAAAGTTTTCTAAGTAAAAGTTACTGAAAATCCAGCGTAGAATCGATTTCTTTTGTCAAAACATAGGGTTTGTATTCAAAATAACGAAGTAAGGGTCGTTCTGGAGCATTCTGTACGTCGGATCCAAAAGTTATCGATCCCAAACGATTCCTTGCTCAAAATTAAGGGGGATTTACTTAGATACTTTTTTTCGTGAGACCAAAAGTCTGGCAAATAATGCCATTTCCAAATGACAATTCGAAATCTTTAATAAAACGCGTTTCCTTTCGGCACCGTGATCAAAACCGAGGAAACAAATCGGTGGGACTCCTCGGTGTTGGAAATCCTCAAAAGCCCTTCATCGGTTCCCTTTAAAATACGACCGTGCAAAATTTGGGCGAGCCTTTTATCCAAAGGCGTTCCTTTATTAAAAATAAGGTCTCCGATCCTCTCTTTTTCCCCTCTTACTTAATTTAAGCCCCCTTTGACGCACCGCGCATCTCCTCATAAAACGAATCGCTTAACCAGAATAATAATAATAAAAATTCTACTTATATAACCGACAATTTTTCTTTGTCTCTTCTCTCCTATACGCGCGTTCCTTTTTTTTTTAAATTCAACTACATAGATGACTAATAATCGGATATTTTTCTGTTAAAATTATAATTTTTTTTTTGTCTCATTTCAAAAGATCAGTATGGGGAATAATTTTTTTTTTCATTATTATATTCGCCATAAAATCATTTTATTGTATTTTGAATCCCTTTGTATTTGATTTCTCCAACTTAAATTGTCACAAATCACATTGAACTCGATGGCTGTTGTGAAGGGAACGTTGATCTTTGGAATCCATAATGTAGGACGTTAAAATTATGCTTTACGTAACATTAGGTTGATAATAAAGTTTATTACTATTGAGGCAGTTTGTGAAAAATGTAAAACTCGCGTTACTTACCTATGTATTTTTCATACAAGCTGTTAAAATGTCTTGTAGCTTTATTGTCAGTCGATTGCGATCCTAATAAATTTGACATAGGGAAATCAAAGAGGTGAAGAAATCTCAAGAGCTTAGGGATCAAAAGCGATAAAATAAAGTCCGGTTTAATTTATAGGAGAAGAAAAGAAGGTTTATTATTCCATATTCTGCAGATAAACATCCACATCGCGTCGCCTTGAAGTCTCATACACCCACGGGCATCGGCCACTTTCGCTTCAAATATAATTAATATCGAAAAAATAAATATTATAAGGAATTAAAACAAACCCTTATAACGCACCCTTCCAAGCTATACCTTGGATGCTTGGTGCTGCATCCGACCAATCTTATTTTGGTCCTGATCGAATTCGACCAATTTCTCAAAAAAACACTTAAAAAGTACAATTTTTCCCATCTTACAAGACACTACCGTGCCTATTTTGGGGATCCAATAATAAGAGTAGGGTAGGGTAAGAGAGTAGGGTAAGAGTAGGTATTAGTATCCTAAGAGTAGGGCCAATCTACCTAATCATCATATACATTTGTAAAACTTAAATTGTGGTTTATGCCTCTTGTTAGTTTTTATGCTGATTTTTTAGCCTCTTTTTAATGAGATAAGTGATTTTTAGGCCTCTTTTTAATGAGATAAGAGGTTTTTAGACCTCTTTTTCATTTGATGAGAGGTTTTTAGGCATCTTCTTCATTAGATAGAGGGTTTTTAGGCCTCTTTTTCATTAGATAAGAGGTTTTGAGGCCTCATTTTCATTAGAAAATAGGTTTTTAGGCCTCTTTTTCGTGAGATAAGAGGTTTTTAGACCTCTTTTTCATTTGATTAGAGGTTTTTAGGCATCTTCTTCATTAGATAAGAGGGTTTTTAGGCCTCTTTTTCATTAGATAAGAGGTTTTGAGGCCTCTTTTTCATTAGAAAATAGGTTTTTAGGCCTCTTTTCCATTCGATTAGAGGTTTTTAGGCCTTTTTTCACTTGATTTGAGGTTTTTAGGCCTCTTTTTCATCTGATTAGAGATTTTTAGGCCTCTTTTTCATTTGATTAGAGGTTTTCAGGCCTTTTTTTCATCTGATAAGATATTTTTCGGCCTCTTTTTCATTTGATTAGAGGTTTTTAGGCCTCTTTTTCATTTGAAAAGTGGACTTTAGCCCTCTTTCTCATTAGATTAGAGATTTTTAGGCCTCTTTATCATCAGATAAGAGGTTTTTTCGGCCTCTTTTTCATTTCAACTGCTTTTTTTTTTTTCAAATTTTTTTTTATGGTTTAAAAGAAATTGATTTGTATTAAACTAATAAAGGGTCTTATAAAATTTCAATGCGATCTGTAATTTGCGGTTTCTAATTTGTTTTTTAAAAATTCGTGATCTTGACATTTCCCAAGGTTCAATTTTCACATTCTTGCGTAAGTAGGGAATAAAAGTTTTCGGTTTCGTATTTTAAAAACGTTAATGATTTATTAGTTGGCAGAAATACAGCGGAGAATCAAGTCATTTAAATAAATTCCACTTAGGGTGTTCAAAAAAGTGCCAAATCATATCGAAGCCTTACCTAAAACGTGTATAAATAGAACATTTTCATGGCTATAGCGAAAGGGGGTCTAGAAGCAAAAAAATTGTCTTTTTGATGAACTCGAAAAACTGGAAAAGAAATTGAGAGGTTTTTTAGGCCTCTTTTTCATTTGATTGGATGTTTTTAGGCCTCTTTTTCATTTGATTAGAGGATTTTAGGCCTCTTTTTCATTTGATTAGTTGTTTTTAGGCCTCTTTTTCATTTGATTAGAGGTTTTTATTCCTCTTTTTCATTTGATTAGAGGATTTTAGGCCTCTTTTTCATTTAATTAGAGGTTTTTAGGCCTCTTTTTAATTTGATTAGAGGATTTTTGGCCTCTTTTTCATTTGATTAGAGGTTTTTAGGCCTCTTTTTAATTTGTTTAGAGGTTTTTATTCCTCTTTTTCATTTGATTAGAGGATTTTAGGCCTCTTTTTCATTTAATTAGAGGTTTTTAGGCCTCTTTTTAATTTGTTTAGAGGTTTTTATTCCTCTTTTTCATTTTATTAGAGGATTTTAGGCCTCTTTTTCATTTGATTAGAGGTTTTTAGGCCTCTTTTTAATTTGTTTAGAGGTTTTTATTCCTCTTTTTCATTTGATTAGAGGATTTTAGGCCTCTTTTTCATTTGATTAGAGGTTTTTAGGCCTCGAAAAACTGGAAAAGAAAATAATTTTTTGGAGTGGGGTTTTCGCTTTACTCACGCAAGTTGGATTTTAATACAGGAGCGGAGATCGAGATTGTCGGTGTCTGGTCCTTGAATGGTGAGGTCAGGGGTCTGACGTAACAGAAACAGCTGGAGAAAAATAACCTTGAATTGCACGTGCAAAACCAGGAAGGAAGTCAGTCGCTCGGGCAAAGTCAACAAATCCATTTGACCATATGTCATAATATTAAGGCCTCGTTGAAATCGCTCATCCTACCAGAGGGTCGAGAAAACGAAATCGATTAAGGAAAAATTAATTTAAAAATTGTTTAAGTGTGGAAAGGATTGCGAAATTTAGATTTTAATCGAATTCATACGTCCCAGGGTCGCTTTACGATTCTGAAGTAATTTTTTTTTATGACTTCTAGTACGTTAAGACCTCTTTGGTCATGCAGCTCAACCTTCGTCATCTCTGGGCCTTAAAAAGCACAAAAACATGAAAAACAGTTCATTTGGGACACTTCATTTTCTAGGTCCTAAATCTTTTTTGAAATGTTTCTGATAAATTCGAAGTTATCTTTTTCGTTTTTTCAAACATTTGCTTTGAAAAATTTAAAAATTTAAAAATCCACTCCTAAACCAACAGGTTCACTCATTCCCATAAGCGTGTTTTTGATCCACTTGGGTGGTTGAAGGGAGGAAGGCGCCATTTTCGTCGATGCCCGCTTAATTGATTTCAAAATTTCCGGGATGTGGGCATCCTTGAAAATATCCTTAAGGAATCTCACGATAAATAATATTTATTTTTGTTCGATGTTTGGGCCGAAATTTTAAGCCCGACTGGCATTTTGAAGCGCGTGGAGCACGCACGCCCTCTCTCTCTTTCTCGAAAAAAAAAGGTCACCTCGGAGTTGTGTCATCTTGGGGCCCTTTTCGAGAATCCCCAGCCGAAGACATACGAACGGTTCCCTTAACGAAGGCACCTTTGAAGCTTATCGTACATGGCTCGACACGATCTTCAGAAATGACGAAAGAACAAAAATGTCAGTCAATGGCATCTCTTTATCTCTATATCTCTCAGATAATAATCATGTGCAAAGCCAATTATATTTCTGCGATAAACAAAAGGGTTTCTTCGTATTTCAGCAACTTTTTGAACTTTCAACCTACATTTTTTATACCTAGGTTATCAGAAGCGAACTGGCCCAAAAGGGTCTAATATCTAAGATTTGGGAACGCCTAGCTACTTCATTTTTCGGACAATTTTGAAATTTACAAGAGTGTTTATTAATCCCTGACGGAGGGGTTTTTGAAGAAAAAAAATCAGAAATTTTATTTAGATTTGAAAACTTCATTTCTGAGGGAAGAAAACTAGAACTTTTCAGGAGAGCGGAGAAGATATCAACAGCGATATGCCTGAAAGAATTTTTTCTTTTAATAAAAATAAAGACTTCTAATCAAAATCAAAATATGGGACCACTTGGAAAATGAGCAAAAATGGTTAAATAAATAAGATTTAAAAAAAAATGAATTTTTTGAAATTTTTATTTTTCAAAATTCCGTCTCCAAATTAATATCAGAGGATTCTGAAATTTTCGAATAACTTTCAATTTTTGATGAACCTTTTCCCCTGTATATAATTCAGGGCATTATACCTTAACAGACGAAATTTGTCGAGCACTCTCCCATGACGGATCTTACAAAGAGGCCTTACACTAATAATTACAAGTTATAGTTGATTTACTGTTTAATTCACTATGTCAGGTTTTAAAATTCCTAATGTACTTTTTGTTGTCTTATTCCTGCTTCGAAAAATCAGAATTCGAAGAGGAAAAAAAGAAAAAAAAAGAATAAAACGAATTAAAAGAAAATGACCGAAACCAGCCAAGTGTAAACTGAATCAAACTCGAGGTTTTTGACACCTTGTCACGGCCTTCTTCTTTTCCAACTTTAAAAATTCGATGATCGATAAAACCCAAAAGAAGAGAAATTTGAAGATAAAAAAATTATTTTAAAAAAACTTTTTTTTTAAGTACTAAACTATAAGATGTCCTTGATGATACATTCAACTCCCGTGAGAGAAAAAAAGGGGAAAGAGAAAAATAGGAATTATCTCGTCCTGATATGCTAATATTACCAAAAGGATCGTTCGAATTTGCGGTGGTCGGTACTCTTTGAGAACTGTGATCAAACGGACGCTCACAAATCTGATTTGTTCCTCGTTTTTTAGACTGGAGTAACGTCATTATTAGAAAATCGGGGTAGAACCCAAATTGCGGTTTAAAACGCACCAAGTTTCCTTATTGGATACTCAATTGGCATGTACTTAACAGAAATTGATCTCTCAGAGTTGTCAATAAAAATCAATTTTTTTAAGCTTAAAACATTTAAAAAATTGAACTCTAAAAAGTCCGAAAACGGAAAATTTTAATGTACCGTTTTTAAGACTGAATTAAGGCGTTTTTACTTGAAATTGATGGGCTTCTGGACTAAACATTGGTTATTTTGAAGGTATAGAAAAGTTGTTTAAAAAACGAGGTTATTTTGAATAATTTAAGTTTGATAAATAAAAGTCTCTACTTTTTTAAGTATAAAACGGTTGCTTTTTTAAAGTTTAATGGTCGTCCTCTTGGTTAAATGTGATGTTCAAGGCGCTCCTAGCGGCTTCTGTTGTAAACCTCTGGTAAACATTAGAATCGTTTTAAGATTAACCTTTTAACATGTGAATTAAAGTGGGAATTTCCATGTTAATCGTGTTAATTCTGGTAAAATGATTAACATGTTAATTGAAGATCGTGAATACCCCTATTATGGGATATTTTAAAATTGAATTTTCTTCTTAAATTGATCCTAAAAAGGGGCGCGGCTGGCTAAACCAAGAGAACCGATCGGTTTTGCATGAAGGGCTTCATTTTTCAAAAGTTGAAATTTTTCGTTTTTAAAATCGTTAGTGCTAATTGGAGATTTGGTTCGCTTTAACGTTTTTTACTGATTAAATTTTGTGCTTTTTTAGAGCCAAATACATATAAAATGTTAAAAATGTTAAGGATAATTGGGAAATTGACATTGATATTTATTTACTCTAAAAATGTAGCCCGTGCATGGGTAATCTATTTCTGGTTGTGTCTCACATACTTCCCGTTTCCCTCCGGTGTCCATGGTTTCCACGTTTGCCCAACTGAGGAAGTCAAGCTTTATTTTTTTCTTTTTTTCTTTCGCAAACCTTGAAATTATTCTTATAAAGCTTGACCCTTAGGGCACCATAGTTTATTTATTTTCTTCTTACTTTTACGTCCTCCTTGTTTATATTAATCTCAATTAAAATTTAAGCGCCTTAAATGTTTGGAGACTGGATCGCCTTGAAAAAATTCGACCCCAAACGACCTGTTTTTTGCTCGTTTGAAGCACTTTCGATGGCACGTTTGAACCGTGTAAAACATAAACGACGCTATAAATGGAAATTATA
This sequence comes from Orius laevigatus, assembly GCA_018703685.1. Classification (NCBI taxonomy): domain Eukaryota; kingdom Metazoa; phylum Arthropoda; class Insecta; order Hemiptera; family Anthocoridae; genus Orius; species Orius laevigatus. The sequence continues at coordinate 8,555 of JAGWEN010000773.1, forward strand.
CACGAAATATTTAAAAATCATTTTTTTTCAATATAAAACGTTTTAATTAATATAAAAAAAATTATTTTTAGTGATAAATTTGTTTTTATTAAAAAAGGATTTACCTTCCATTAATTTTTTAAATGCCCTCATTATAATTAGGTCGGCAAATATATTGAAACATTTTTTTTTTCCCAATTTATCACCTTAATTGAGGTTGCTTGGTGGTAATCTGTTGGGTTAGTAAGGAAATCAACCTTCCGCTAGGATTTTAAAACAAAATTTATATGATTCGCTTAGCAGAATATATAAAATATATATAATATATTATATATATATATATATATATATATTATATATTATATTATATATATATATATATATATATATATATATATATATATAAAATATAAATCATATAAAATCATTCATGATTTTTTTTTTTTTTTGGGCAAAATTTCGAAGAAAAACGATGTTTCGTAAAAAACAATTTTTGGGTTTACGGCCATAAAAAAAGGCTTTTTGGTTATCATAAACGGTTAAAAACTATCATTTCTAATGTAAAATTTAACGCTGATTCCAAATCTGGCGCCGGAAATTTGAAATTATCAAGGGAATTAGAGATAATGATGGTTATATGTGAAAAAAACGTGTTTTTAGTGAGAAAAAATCTTTAAAAAATCATAACCCGAAGACGGATTGAGATAGGAAACCCTAGTAAACGGGGTTTTACTCAGTTTAGTATGCCATTTAACCCAATTTTTTAAATACTCGGTATATTGAGAAATTATGAGTAAAATTACACTATAAACTTGTCCTCTACCATGAAATCAAATGAATTTTATCTTTTTTGCTTTCTTGGATGTTCGAGGAACTTTTTTTTTCCTTTTTGAATTTCATATCGTGGTGTTTGTCATGGTTGAAATCTCGCTGGGAATTTCCATAGAGTCGTTTTAAATTAAATTACTTTTGATGATAACTATATCTGCACTTGTCCGGTATATAAAAGGATAAAGATTTTTATTATAAAAACCGGATATTTTTGCGTGAAGGCACGCCATATCTTTAACCTTCGTATCCGCCATCTGGCAAACGGAGGATATTTCTTCTTTTTTCTCTCTTTGTTCCGCCAAAGTTTTAAAATTGAGGAAAAAATTTTTGCACTCAGTTTCCGATTTAAAATGCACGAGTTGAATTTACAGAACCTAGTCAGCATCCTAGAAGATAAAAAACCTTAAAAGTTCAAAATTCATTTTTTCTTCAACGATAAAAGATAAAATGGACATGAGGTGCACTTTTCTGAATCAGATTTTTATATCAATGAAATTTAATATTATAAAATTTTATAATACGTTGCTTTGATATTAAATATCGCTGTTGGCAATTTGAAAATAAAAAATTGCTGATATACCCTGGTTACTTATAAGGACAATATTATAAACAAAGTTGCATCGTTAATTTTTTTCTCGACCTTGACATTTTACTCAGAATTTCGTACGCTTTTTCCTAATTTGAAGAAAAGTCGACGAGGAGTAAAGTGACACCTTTTCCAGGGAAGCACAAATCGAACGATTTACATGAGAAAAAGAAGTAAAAAAGAATGGAGAATATTATGACAGCGAATTCCTTTTTGAGCTGTTATGAGGACTCATGTTTCCCATCTCGGCACATCTGTGGACCAACTCCGCGAACGCATTTGACCCGGATGGGTACACCTGCCTTTTCCCGGATACCATCTATCCTCTCCCAGTTCATTTCGTTCCTCCAGGGCCTCAAGTCCGTCTAATTTTCTCTAGTTACTTTTTTCGTGTAAACTAAACCTTCGAATCGTTCAACGGATTCAAACATTCTCTTAAATAGGACCTATTAGATCATAGATTAAAAAATATTAGATGATTCACTATTTAGATCTACTACTATATTAGCTTATCGAATTGAATATAAAGAAAACTTATCATTAAAAAGTGTAGTTCTACCCTTACCGATACTGATCTGGAAAATCTGGATACGGGTAGAGCTTTACCCGTTCTCGCGATACGAGTAGTTCTGCCCGTTCTTAAAGTAGCTCTACCCGTTCTCGGCATACGAGTAGTTCTACCCGTTCTCGGCATACGAGTAGTTCTACCCGTTCTCGGCATACGAGTAGTTCTACCCGTTCTCGGCATACGAGTAGTTCTACCCGTTCTCGGCATACGAGTAGTTCTACCCGTTCTCGGCACACTAGTAGTTCTACCCGTTCTCTGCATACGAGTAGTTCTACCCGTTCTCGGCACACTAGTAGTTCTATAAATGCTCTGGATACGGCCGATACGGGTAGCTCTACCCGTTCTCGGCATACGAGTAGTTCTACCCGTTCTCGGCATACGAGTAGTTCTACCCGTTCTCGGCATACGAGTAGTTCTACCCGTTCTCGGCATACGAGTAGTTCTATCAATGCTCTGGATACTAGTAGTTCTACCCGTTGCCGGGATAGGAGTAGTTCTACCCGTTCTCGGCACACTAGTAGTTCTATAAATGCTCTGGATACGGCCGATACGGGTAGCTCTACCCGTTCTCGGCATACGAGCAGTTCTACCCGTTCTCGGCATACGAGTAGTTCTACCCGTTGTCGGGATAGGAGTAGTTCTATCAATGCTCTGGATACTAGTAGTTCTATCCGTTGTCGGGATACGAGTAGTTCTATCAATGCTCTGGATACGGGTAGCTCTACCCGTTCTCGGCATACGAGTAGTTCTACCCGTTGTCGGGATACGAGTAGTTCTACCTGTTGCCGGGATAGGAGTAGCTCTATCAATGCTCTGGATACGGGTAGCTCTACCCGTTCTCGGCATACGAGTAGTTCTACCCGTTGTCGGGATACGAGTAGTTCTATCGATGCTCTGGATACGGGTAGCTCTACCCGTTCTCGGCATACGAGTAGTTCTACCCGTTGTCGGGATACGAGTAGCTCTATCAATGCTCTGGATACGGGTAGCTCTACCCGTTCTCGGGATACTAATAGTTCTACCAGTTCTCGGGATACTAGTAGTTCTACCCGTTCTCGGCATACGGGTAGATCTACCTTTTACTTACGTTCAAGAGCATAATTTGCTAGGAATAAATCGCAAAATGCGCTTTGTTTTTATACGTAAACTTGTCTTTTATAAAACAATAAATCACGATTATTAATGTCTGGTTTCATCGGTATGACTTTTTTTTTCATATTACATTTAAGGAAGTTACTTATTTTTTGCCAAGTATATTGGACTCGGCCATGAATAAAGCAACTCGCTTTTTTTCGACGTTGCAAACTTCGCCCCACCCGCATCCTGCGCCCTTTAAAAAATTTCCAACTTTATCCTTGAAGTCGTTTTTGCCTATTAAGCCGAATGTGCCGTTTTATGTAAATCAGAGGCGTTATATTTAAAATCGATTAATTTTTATTAATTACGTCAGGGAAATGTCACGAATGTTTTGACGTACCTAAGCATGTCTTATGCCAAGAAAGCATAAATCCTAGAAGGATCGAGTCCTTTTTAAAAGCCTTACACATTTTAATGGACTCGTTTGATTTGTGATTTTGTTTTTAGTTCGATGTGTGGCATAAAATGCAGATAGAAAGGAACAAAAGGCTTTTTATAATATAAAATATCCTTTTTCGAACATTCCCATAAGAAAAGATTGCACATAATGACTAGTTTAGTCCAAGTTCCAACGATAACGCAGCAATTAACTGATCGGTTACCAACTCTTGGTGTAAAAGTGGTATCCTTGATCTTTCTTCGCCCTTTTTTCCACAAGTACTCTGTGATCTGTCGGTTTTACGAAAAAAATTGATTCCTGTTAAAGATTTAAATTCGAAAAATGGATGATATTCCACAATTAAAGTGTTAATTTGTGAACATTTTTGGATAACGACCAAGATTCTCCATTTTGGATAACTAACAATACGTTATACCTTTAAAGGAGTCGGACTCGTGTTTTCCCATGTCGGGGGAGTGGTTAAAAAGGCGAAAATCCAGAAGGTTGTCTGCCTAAATGTAGTCGGACGTCGTCGAAAGAGAATAAGTAAACGTAAAAAAGGGACTTAAAGGGAAGTGAAAAAGGAGCGCATGCGCGGGTCGTGACTTACCAAGTCGTTCAAGTTACCGTTTGAACTTTAAGAACGACGACGGAGGGCTTCGCTCAAGAAAAACCCAGAAATTTCCAGGGACGTCTCTTTTTTCATTCGAGGTCCTAAGGTTAAGTTTAAGGTGAACGATTTTTTTTTCTCGATTGCTACGATTTCGGTCTATTTGTTCCGGGAGAATCGGCCTTGTAGACCACCAGAGTAGGGATATTCGAACGGTCTTATCAATGTCAAATTTTTAACATCCTTCCTAATCCCATCACGATTCTTATACGACCTATAAATATTAATTAACGATTGTACTTATCCATTCTTAACAGTTACATTCTTCTTTTCCGTCTCTTTTATCGTATACCGACAAATAAAACGAATAAACTTCCGAATTTTCGAAAAATCTTATGGAATGAACCTCAAAATTTTCCATTTTCGAAAAATCTTTGGTTATTAGACACATTTTTTTCAAGCTTGTCATGAATATTTTTAATTATTGAAGTTCAGTGTTTATGTTTGCTCTATTTTTAACTTTTTTTTAGACGTAAAGACCTTTCGCCTCGATCTAAGAGGTTGAAGCTTCTCGCCTCACTGACGCGGTGGTTCCACGTGACTGTCCCGAGGGAAAAACATATATTATTGAGAAAGAAAAGTAAAATTTTTAGGAGTTTAAAAACATCTACCACCTTCTTGGTTAGGAATGGTACACTATACTGTGTACCATACTGTGTACCAAACTGTGTGCCATACTGTGTGCCATAGTGTGCGCCATACTGTGTGCCATACTGTGTGCCATACTGTGTGCCATACTGTGTGCCAGGGTGCCACTGTGTGCCATACTGTGTGCCATACTGTGTGCCACTGTGTGCCATACTGTGTGCCATACTGTGTGCCATACTGTGTGCCATACTGTGTGCCATACTGTGTGCCATACTGTGTGCCATACTGTGTGCCATACTGTGTGCCATACTGTGTGCCATACTGTGTGCCATACTGTGTGCCATACTGTGTGCCATACTGTGTGCCATACTGTGTGCCATACTGTGTGCCATACTGTGTGCCATACTGTGTGCCATACTGTGTGCCATACTGTGTGCCATACTGTGTGCCATACTGTGTGCCATACTGTGTGCCATACTGTGTGCCATACTGTGTGCCATACTGTGTGCCATACTGTGTGCCATACTGTGTGCCATACTGTGTGCCATACTGTGCGCCATACTGTGCGCCATACTGTGCGCCATACTGTGTGCCATACTGTGTGCCATACTGTGTGCCATACTGTGTGCCATACTGTGTGCCATACTGTGTGCCATACTGTGCGCCATACTGTGCGCCACACTGTGCGCCATACTGTGCGCCACACTGTGCGCCATACTGTTCGCCATACTTTGTGCCATACTGTGTGCCATACTGTGTGCCATACTTTGTGCCATACTGTGTGCCATACTGTGTGCCATACTGTGTGCCATACTGTGTGCCATACTGTGTGCCATACTTTGTGCCATAATGTGTGCCATAGCGTGTGCCATACTTTGTACCATAACGTGTGCCATAACGTGTGCCATACTGTGCGCCATACTGTGCGCCATACTGTGTGCCATACTGTGTACCATACTGAGAAAAATTGAATTTTTTTTTCGATTACGTCCAAAATCCATACACTTTCGAGACTAAAAACACCAATCAGAAGACGCTTTTGTATTATAAAATTTAAAAAACACTAAATTCCTTCAATTTTTTTTTGTTTAGGGGCAGCTGTGTCAATAAAGTTTCTCGATCAAAGAGAAATTATTAAAATAATTAAACCTCACTTTTCCCAATTTTCTACTTTTTGGCTAATAATTGGAGTCTATAAAGTGTTTTAGGTAATAAATTAATTATTAATTTTGGGAGCTAAGTATCCACTTATTCTTTTCTAGTAGGATATTCATAGTGGGATTGACCGATAGGGGTTTTAAAAGTTCATTACCACTTAAAAATGACTTATTTCTCAAGTGTCAAAAATCCTTGTTTTTTATCAGTTCCTGAATATTAAAAATTCAAGGTTCCCTCTCTGCATTTTGCCGTCATTAATATTTTAGAATAGCATTAACTTTCCGAACCATTTCATGAATCATATATAATTAACTCTGTAGATCAAGATATTAATCAGCATCTCAATATAGGTATTGAATAATAAAATTCGTTGAATTCTAGAAGAAAGTCTGTGAAGATTCCGACGGTTTTTGCAGCCAAAAGTTTTATTCGTCTCCCTTAATCGGTTTTGCTGATTTGAAGGAAAATTTTTCGCGTGCGCCAGCGAAATGAGCCTGCATTTGCGGACAACATAAACAACTGCAATTCGTGCCTTCATTTGCTTCGCTTAAAAAAAAAAATTTCTTGACGTTTTGTCACTCGAACATGGATTTCGGATACAAAATTAGTCTAACCTAGTCATAAAACACAATTTACGACTCACTTGTCACTAGATAAAATAAATGTTACGTCTTATAGATGGGCCATAACGATACTTTTCTATTTGAGTACTTTGTAGAGGTTATTTTTTTATGAGAATTCCACTGGAGCCTTTTTTTTTAACGGTTTCCATATAAAGTAGTCCAAAGAGAAGATAGATTTCTTGAAGAATTTTAAATTTATAATCAGATTTCAAAAGCCTTATAGGTACCAAAGTACTTAAAAATATCGACTTCTCAGTAAGTTAATTTCTATCGTTAAAATGAAATTATGTAGCTCATTAACTTCATAACAAGGAAGTGTAAAATGCAATCAATGAAAAAATGGAGCACCCCAATCCAGCACCTAACCTAGATTTGAATAATCTGAAATAGCTTTTGTATTGACGGTGAAAAATTTTCGTATCGCGGCGCAAAAACGTGATCATCTTAGCTGGACGTTATCACATGAAAAATGGGGCTATCTATAAGGACGTCGAGAATGTGTAGAATGGGCTAGATACATCTGAATTTTATTGACGGAAGAGTTTCATAGTTATTTACTTAGAAACTACTATAAAAAGATAATAGGGAGGAAATTTGTTGGTTTTCTGCTGAAATCGCATGATTTCATGACTGGACAAAAATGAAAACTGAATTATGACATTGCCCCTCCTTCTGCCCCGGAACGTTTTATATCAACTTTTTTAGCGTTTTAGCGGATTTCCGGAGGAAAGCGGGCTATTGGGTCCGGCCTCACGGAGGCTTTCGGGCCTTCGCTTATGGCATAAAGGGAATTTTCGTGATTTTCTCGGAACCTGAAGGTTTGAGCTGGTTGAAAATCGTGACGGGAAGGTCATAGGGGCCGAGGATCATAGTTAATAGGAGTTCAAATCTCAAAATCGGTTCTGGGACTTAAGGGGCCTAAATGGAATTTTTTTTGTCCGAGAAAAAGGAAAATTTTCGCTAAATTGGTTCGGTTCGTATTTATGGCTTCCAAAAAGATTACCTTTGGCCGTGGGCAAGTTTGAGAGATATCAAAAAACCTTTTTTTCGCCTTCCCGAATAAAAAATGGGTCTAGACACGGACTCGAGGCGAAGGAATGCCTTCGTACAAGGCTACGTCTTTTTCGATGAAGGGAGGGGAAGATTAAATAATGCAAAGAAGCAATTACTGAAATTCAATCAGTTAATAAATCCTGTTTTGAATGAATCGGTAAAAAAACTGGCATTTTAAAAAAACATGGAACACAAAAATTAATATACAATTAATTACTAACTTTATAAAAGGTTGAAAACTTGGATAATTAGTTCATAGCGATTAAAAATTATAGAAATACCATGTGCCTTATGTGGAATTTCGTTGAAAACCCTATGGCTAAGGTCACGGTCGTACGGTTGACGAACGAGGTGAAAAATGTATCGGTGGCATTTCCTGGAAATCCTCTCCCAATCACAAACCGCGGAGACATGACGTGAATTCATTGGAGGGTGAAATAAAAAAAAAATAAAAAATTTCTTCGAGGGTAACTTATTATCCTTTATGGGTCATCGGTATGTAGAAACACTTCGTATTCTTCCTTTAGTTAGATTTTGACCCTATTTGACAAGGGAAGACACTTTTTAGACAGATTTTGATCATTTTTGGCAGGAAACTACTTTTTAAAGCCAGAAATAGACCCTTTTTGACAAGGGAAGACACGTTTTAGACAGATTTTGATCATTTTTGGCAGGAAAATACCCTTTACAGCCAGAATTAGACCCTTTTTGACAAGGGAAAACCTTTTTTAGGCAGATTTTGAAAAGAAAAGACACTATTCAGCCAGATTTTGAACATTTTTTTGATAAGGAAAGATTTTTTTCTGTTAGATTCTGACCTTTTTGACGAGGAGAGACACTACCCAGCCAGATTTAGAACCTTTTTGACAAGGAAAAACATTTTTATAAATTTTTTTAGACAGAATTTGATCGTCTTTGACAGACACTATTCAGCCGGATTTTCAACCTTTTTTTTAATAAGAAAAGACCCTTTTCTGGAAGATTTTGACCTTTTTGACAAGAAAAGACACTTTCTAGCCAGATTTTGACTCTTTTAGACAAGAACCGACCCTTTTCAGCCGGATTTAGACCCTTTTTGGCATAGAAAGACAATTTTCTGACACATTTTGACCGTTTTTGACAAAAAAAGACCCTTTTTAGCCTAATTTTTAAACTTTTTTGATACAAAAAGACCCTTTTCTGTAAGATTTTGACCCTTTTTGACAAGGAAAGACACTTTTCAGTCAGATTTTGACCCTTTTCACCCTGATTTTGAACCTTTTTTGATGCGAAAAGTCCCTTTTCTGTAAGATTTTGAGCCTTTTTGACAAGGAAAGACACTTTTCAGTCAGATTTTGACCCTTTTCACCCTGATTTTGAACCTTTTTTGATGCGAAAAGGCCCTTTTCTGTAAGATTTTGGCCCTTTTCACACTGATTTTGAACCTTTTTTGATAATAAAAGACCCTTTCTGACCAGATTTTGACCCTTTTTGACAAGGAAAGAGACTTTTCAGTCAGATTTTGACCCTTTTCACCCTGATTTTGAACCTTTTTTTGATAAGAAAAGACCCTTTCTGGCCAGATTTTGACCCTTTTTGACGAGGAAAGACACTTTTCAGTCAAATTGTGACCCTTTACACCCTGATTATGAACCTTTTTTGACAAGAAAAAACCCTTTTCGGCCAGATTTTGACCCTTTTTGACAAGGAAATACCCTTTTTCGGGCGATTTTATATAAAAGATTCGAAATAATTTTTACGCTTTTCGAAATGCCATGAAAGACTCGAACTAATAAGATTCATTAAAAAGAAACTACTACTTCAATTTAATTATTCACAGTCATAAATATCTGTCTTTGATGGGGGGGTCATTAAATTATATGAACGACATCGGTAGAGAATCTATGATTTATTTACACGCTGGAAAAGGACAAGGGAAGGATTTTGAAGGCGTTATGTCGACTATCTCACGAGAAATGTTTAATTGAGCGCAATGAGCCGTGGCGTTATTTTAATTAGCGTTCATCGCATAGGAAATCATGTTTGATAGTTTGTTATTAAAAACGGCTCTCCCATTACGTGTAGGATTTTAAAGGACCCTGATTGCTTTTATAGGACAAAATACGAAAAAAACGTTCATAAGGGGTAAAAAACAGATTTTTCAACTTTTTATCGTTTTTCTCCAATAGTTCTATCATATTTACACGCAGCAAAAAAGAAAATTTTAGAAAAAAGGGAATTTTTTTTTTTCAAATTGTTAGCACTAAAAATCTGTTGATGGGAGCGATTTGAAATTTTAAAATATCGATTTTTTTAAGTGGTAGAACAACCCCAAAAACTCAAAAAATTGTCTTTTTTTTTTGCCCTTTTTTGGGTATTTTCGCTCATGGAAATTTTTTATCTTAATTTGGAACTGATGGAGGTGATTTTTTTCGTTTTTTCGCAAATATCTCGAAAACCGTTGGTCGGAGGCGAAATAATTTTTAGTACAAAATTAAAGATGATTGAATTTGCTACAACTTTGAGCTTATACAATTTTTTGTAGGACCAAACGTATCTGAGCTACGAGGTGGGAAAAAAACGGGGTTTCTATTTTGACTTCTAAAGGACAGAAGACGTCATCTAATCAAAAAAGTGTACTTAATAAAAGTTGTAGAGAATTTAATTACCTTTTAAAAACGACTCTCAAAAGGCAATTAAGGTTAAATAGGCAAGGGTGGGGGTAAATTTCAAAAAATTTCAAAACAAATTTCATTCAAAAATTGAAATTTCAAAATAGAAAACTCCAGTTTTTTTCCCACCTCGTAGCGCAGATACGTTTGGTCCTACAAAAAATTGTATTAGCTCAAAATTGTAGCAAATTCAAACATCTTTAATTTTGTACTAAAAATTATTTCGCCTACGGCCTACGGTTTTCGAGATATTTGCGAAAAAACGAAAAAAACCCTTTAAAAACGCTTCTAACGCCAAAGCGGGTTTCGGTTATGGACATCGGTATAGCGCAGCAATTTTTCCCGCTTTTTTTGCCTTCCGAACGCGGTGCCGCTAAAGTGGATTTTATTGTTCGATTTCCCAATACAATTAATTTAAACCTCCCTCTTTCTTCACCATGACCTTTCTCAATCCTCCAAGTACGACCGACCCCGACGGCCGACGCTACTTTATTTCCATCCTCCTCCCTGGGCTTTGTTTCTGCATTTTCCCCCCGTCAAAGTTCAAATTCCAAGTTTGCATTTTATGGATTTTTCCCCTTTAGATTTTTTTTTTTGCAATTTTTTTTCCGGCGTGGAATGTCTCCAAGATCGAAAATTTGTGTTAATCCGATTCATTACCCTTCCCATTAATTTGTTAATTAATAAACATAACCAATATTGGGCCAGAGCTTTTAGGTTCACGATCGCCGGGTTCAAGGTCTGGCTACGTCCCTGGGACTCGCAAAGCAAGTGGGGGAACGGCATTTTACTTTAAAAAAGTAAATAAATTGCAATATAACAATAAAAAAAATCCCCTCAAAACTTCATTTATACCTAAAACTTTTGTCAATTTTAAAACTAATTATTAATAAAATTAGTTGAGTAAGGTTCATTTTCACCTACAAAGCTTTATTTTTTTGCTAAATTATTATTATGCAAAAACGTTGACCATTGATGACCTAATTGCCTAAAAATTGAAACAATAAATTATAAAAACACTCAGTTATTTAATAATTTTAAATGAAATTTTGAGTAGGAAGTACATTTTTTTAAAAACCCCACCCTTGCTTATTGATCGTTAGTTGATTTTTGAGAGTTGTTTTTAAAAATTAAATTCTCTACAACTTTTATTAAGTACGCTTTTTTGATTTGACTTCTTTTAGAGGTCAAAATAGAAAACCTCGGTTTTTTGCCACCTCGTAGCTCGGAAACGTTTGTTCCTACAAAAAATCGTATTAGGTCAAAATTGTAGAAAATTCAATATTCTTTAATTTTGTACTAAACACTATTTCGCGTGCGACCTACGGTTTTCGAGATATTGGCGAAAAAAGGGAAAAAATCACCTAAAATCCTGAGGCCAAACCGCTTAGATTCTGGATATTGAAGTTTCGAAATGTCTCGGTAAGAAATTTTGAGTGGAAACGATCATTTACAAGAAGGATCAGGGTCACTGGGGATTTGATGAGTCAGTGGAATCTATCTCAGGTAATAGTATTATGACATCGTCCCATTCTAAACCACGTATAATTAAAAAATGACTCTTAACTTAAGCGGTAAACAATTTTCATCATCTTCAACAGACGACATAGAAAAAATTCTTGAGATGAAAGATTTGAAGCCAAACTTTCAGCATTTCCAGACATCAATGCTATACCAATCGTTGATTCCCACAGAATTTCGTCGATTTATACTAACAAATTTATTCAGAGTAGTCACTGTATTATGTTTATTTAGTCTAGCCCCTACATTTTATATGTAGTTATTTGGGTTTTGAAATTTCTTGCTGGTGCCTTAAATTTTTTTTTCAACAGTTTTCATGTAATGGGAGATTAGAGCATTTTTTCCTCTCACTTTTTTTTTCATTCGTCAAGATTAGAGATGGAAAAACGTGGAGAGAATATTCAGAGTGAAATAACGTACCGAGGTTGATTTAAAGGAAGGTCCTTGAGGGCGGCTCTTGACCTTTGAATTACATCAAAATAATTAACCCGTGGCGTATTTACGTTTTAAGATCGGAGACTTTTGAAAATTTTCAAACTCAAACGTGAAAAAAAAAGGAAAAAGAAAAAATTCTGCTCAATTTTGTCACGAGCGAATGTCTGAGTCACCGGTTCGGTCGGGGCAGCAGGAAAACCTTGAGTGCTCCCCAGCTCAAGGTTCGTTCGTTACTTGTTTTATTTATGTCTCAATAATTTAAACGGGAACTCTACAATTTTTTTACGATCGCTCGAAAAAGTTCAAATTTATGACACTTTCTCGTCCGTTAATTGGGTGGCAGAAATAACGAAAATAAAAATTCACCCACTCGTGGGCATCACCCTTTGGACAAAAAAATTGGTGAAATTTGATTAAAAAATTCATTTTTTTTAAATCTTATAAAATTATTTAACCATTTCCGATCATTTTTCAAGTGGTCCCATATTTTGATTTTGATTGGAAGTCTTTATTTTTATTAAAAGAAAAAATTCTTTCAGGCGTATCAATGCTGTTGATATCTTCTCCGCTCTCCTGAAAAGTTCTAGTTTTCTTCCCTCCTAAATGAAGTTTTTTCAAATCTATATATTTCAGGGAGTCAGGGGTTGCATAAAAATCCCTACTGTCACTCCTTAATCTTTATATCACCTCCCCTACCCTCACTCCCTAAACTTACCATCACCTCCCCTACTCTCACTCCCTAACCTTCCCATCACCTCCCCTACCCTCACTCCCTTTTACCATCAACTCCTCTACTCTCATTCCCCAACCTTCCCATCTCCTCCCCTACTCTCACTCCCTAACCTTCCCATCACCTCCCCTACCCTCACTCCCTTTTACCATCAACTCCTCTACTCTCATTCCCCAACCTTCCCATCTCCTCCCCTACCCTTATTCCCCAACTTTTTCTTTAGTAAATTAGTCAGCCGGAGTTTTAATCTTTTATTTTCATTTTGGTTGAGGTATGCGGCCAATTGGCCGCATACCTCAACCAAAATGAAAATAAATTATTCCCCAACCTTCCCATCACCTTCCCCACTCTCATTCCCCATCCTTCCCATCACCTCCCCTACCCTCACTCCCTAAACTTACCATCACCTTCCCCACTCTCATTCCCCAACCTTCCCATCACCTCCCCTACCCTCACTCCCTGACCTTACCATCAACCTACCCCTATTCTCACTAGCTCACCTTCCTCTCACCTCCGCTACCCTCGTCGATTTCTCAACCTTTCCGCCTCCCCCCAACTGAACTTTGATGGAAGTCGGGGTATTCCAGCACTTTTTTCCGGACACCCACGTTCGCGATAGGTGAAAACGAAAGAGAATTGACCGTCCAATCGTAAATTCTTAGGTGCGCCGTTTCGAACGCATTATCGACGTCAACCTTATATCCTGTCTTGAGCGTAAAAAAAGACTTTCAATAAAGGTCTCGGTTATTTGAAGAATCATTTTCGATTGTCATACGAAAAACTCGTAGGTTTCTCTTATTTAACGGCCAATTATTTGAATGAAGCCATCGGGAAAAGCTGGACTTTTGCTGCGATGAAAAATAACTTAAAAATAAATTTAACTTTTTTAAAGAGGAACTTAAAAGAAACTTAGGTTCGTTGTACCGAGCCGGGAGTTGGACCGAAATAATGATATTCTCAAATGTCGTAACCTTGATGTTTCTGCCGAGGGGGAAAATATCTTGTGAAGGTCTTGATGCAAGATCGGTTTAATTCCACAACCACGCTCTAGGCCTTGCCCGACCCCTCAAACACACGAGTATTCTCCAAAAATAAACTCGCCCCATTTTTATAAAAACGCACCTTAAAACGTTTTACGACGGAAGTCCTTATCGGTTTTCTAGTAATTATAAACGCAGGTGTCTTAGTCGAGGTTGAAGTGATCAATTCAGCCTTGCATCGAGAATATCTTTTTGGAAAAGTTCTTCCTCACGTCCACATTTTTTGAACCAAAGAAATTCGTTTTTTTTTCCCAACCACTTTTTCCCAGAGTTCCCCTTCAATGGGATGCTACCATTTATCGTTTTGATCTGCAATAAAAATAGGAGATGGAATGCCGGGTATTTTTCGGATCATTAATTTAACGTTTTTTAGTTTCGTTCGACTTACGTTAACATCTGTAAGATTCTATCAGTGACTTTATGGTTCGATTTACTGATTCGATGAGAATTTACAGGTTCGATTAGGAAAAATTTCGAAATTTTAAGGACACCCATGAGTGGAACGTGACCCTATCCTAATCTATGCATTTTGCTTTTTCATAAATTTTACAAGAGTATTTATTAGTAGTTATAATCTGCCTATAACTGTTTTAATTTAATACAAAACGGTAAAAAATTTCATTCATCAGTGGGAGAGAAGAATTCCCGAAGGAAGAAAACTAGAACTTTTCAGGAGAGCGGAGAAGATATCAACAGCAGCGATATGCCTGAAAGAATTTTTTCTTTTAATAAAAATAAAGACTTCCAATCAAAATAAAAATATGGGACCACTTGAAAAATGATCAGAAATGTGTTAAATAATTTTATAAGATTTAAAAAATTGAATTTTTTGATCAAATTTCACCAATTTTTTGTTTAAATAAAAAATTATGTAAGATAATTGGTCGTTTAAAGATCCAGAAAAAAAAATTTGAAGCAAAAAAATGAAAGAAAAGTATTTTAAATTGGTACGTAACCCAGTCCGCGGGTGTAATTAAGTAATTAATCCTGACCAAAGTTGAGCAGATGTTGAGAAGTGAAAAAAAAGGGTCGAACCATAATTTAATAGATTATAAAACGGCCGGATTTCAATTTTTACAACTGAAATACAAAAAGCATTAATTTCTGTCACAGTCACTCCCGAAGCCTTTTTTCCGCCGTCCCACCGCGCTCTTCGAGTTCTCCTTTTCGTGACTCAACCACCCCTTCCAATTTAATCAAATTATAGTATTTAACAAAGAGAGATAGAGTGGAGAAGGGAATAGAAAAAAGGTAAAGAATGGGAAAAAAAGGTCCTCAGGGCTTCGGTATAAAAATTTTAAAAGTCCTAAAAATTGAAACCTCATCAATTGAACGATGAGCCATTTTGTAAACACGTGTCCCATTCTTGTAGTAGTTAGCCTAGATTCTTCACTAGGTTAATTGTTCCTTTTAGATTAAATAATCGATTTATTTATTTTTTTATTTATTTTTTTTTTACCTCATAGTTGGA
Source organism: Orius laevigatus (assembly GCA_018703685.1). NCBI lineage: Eukaryota > Metazoa > Arthropoda > Insecta > Hemiptera > Anthocoridae > Orius > Orius laevigatus. The sequence continues at coordinate 23,975 of JAGWEN010000773.1, forward strand.
ACCTTCATTTTGGCTCTTTTTGTTTTGACTCATAAAAAATTTCAAAATTGAAGAAATAAACAAAATATAATTCACTCCAGACTAAACATAAAGAGACGAAATATTAAAATTTTTTGTTTTCATTCTGACTTAATCTACCTAATTCGATAAGAGTGATCGTTTGTTATTTTTAGCCCAGCAGGTCACAGATTTAGATAGGAACCGGCCCGTGTCTTAACTTCATAATCAACAAGTTCTCTTTTTTTAAAAACTCGCTCCCTACTTTTCTTTATCTTTCATTTCGACAGTCTAAATTATTATGTTCGTCACAGTTCGTAAATTACAAGTGCTAAGTCATTGAAAAGTGATATAAAATGGCTGATCCATGTGTAAAACACAGAATAATTAAAAGACATATATTTTAGCACGTGGTTCGATTTAGAATATCAAAAAATTGGTTTAAATGGCACTAAATTGAGTAAAACCCCGTTTGCTAGGGTTTCCTATCTCAATCCGCCATGTAGTAGTGATTTTTCAAAGATTTTTTCACTAAAAACAGGTTTTTTTCATATAAAACCTTCAATATCTCAAGTTTCCTTAATAATTTCCAATTTCCGATGCCAGATTTGGAATCAGCGTTGAATTTTACGTTAGAAATGATAGTTTGAACCATTCATGATAACCACAATGCCCTTTTTTATGGACATAAACCAAAAAAAAATTTTTTACAAAAAATTTTTTTTTGCGAAAACTGCAAATAAAATGCTAAGTTCGCGGTGTTTTTTTAACATCTTCATTTAAAGAACTTTTTAACCCAAAAAGAGCTTATTTGGGGAGCCATTTAGCCTAAAACATTCAAAAACCTATTAAGCAATGTTTGAGCTTTTTGGCCCTAATGAATGGTTAAAAAATTAACCGTAAAATTTAACGCCGATTCCAAATCTGGTACCGGAAATTCGAAATTGTTAAGGGAACTTGAGATATTGTAGGTTTTATGTGAAAAAACGCGTTTTTAGTGAAAAAATCATAACTCCAAGACCCTTTGCAGGCCCAGGTAGATTTTTTCCTATGGAGGAGGATTAGGATTTTTTCCCATATTATTTAAGAAAAAAAATTTAAAAAGTCAATTTACGTAAAAAGATTATAATTGAAACATCGGAACGCCTTCAATTTTTCAAGGATGCACGAACGCACAACTCGACTGCTGTGCTTATTAAATCTACCTTTTGAGAATTGAAAATAAAAAAAAAACTTAAAATCCAACAAAGTGGGAAGAAAAATATGGAAAAAATAGTAAAAAATTGTTTTCCTTTCATAAATTACCCTCCAAAATCTTACAAGAAAACTTCAAAATTGTTTTATTTACTAACTTTCTGGACTTGAAGTTTTTAGGTTTGTTTAATTTACGTAAATAGTATTCATTCTTTACAATTTTGATGGCCTTTAAAACAATTCAGATTGTCCGAAGCGTGACTTGAAAAGCGTTCACGAGAGTTAAACTGATCATAAAAATTCTGAATGTTATTTTTATAAAATGCTTAACGTGTTGGGACGAGTTGGGACGGCTTTTTTTACTTCTTTCTCTTTCTTCTTCTTTTTTAAGGATGTATTCAGAATGTGATGTTGATGGAGTGCCGTCTCTTTTGATCTGGTTCCCTTCTTTGGGACCCAAGGTCGTTTACAGAGTCCCTCACATCACTTTCTCTATATTTTAAACTGTATCTAATTTATTGGAACATCTATGTTTCCGGCCTATTAACGTCTCTTCTTTTTTTTACCGTCTTTATCGAAAAACCTGTTTTTGGGTTCAATGCAATTTGCATCGGGTTCATCTTTGTACCGTATAGGGAAGAAAATTTTAACTTTCTCAAAAAGAAGGTTGTTTTTATTACCCGATAACTCGGGAAGGGGTCAAGGAGACCCCTAGGGTCAATCTGACCTTTGAAGGTCCAAGTGCAACCGCGTGCTACGTGTCCTATCTTCACCAAGTTTGAATCATTTTGAAAGATATTTTTAAAAATTTATACGGTCTAATTTTCCCATCTTCGACCACTTAGTTTCATTAAAGTTAATGGTCGATTGAGAAACCTTAGACAATTTTATTCTCCTCGCTTCTACAAATGGTACCGTAGCGGAGAGAAAAAGGTTTTTCCGACCTTCAGAAAAAAAAGACTTAACGTGGACCGCTTTTAAGATTTTTTATCATGAATTTCTGAATCTTCTGTGAAGTGTAAATGATGAGAAACTTTCTCCGGTCACAGTTTCAGGAGTATCTTTTTTCAAAAGACCTTCAAAAAATAAGGGATGGAAGGATTTCGTGTTTTGATTTGTGGAAAAGGGAGCTCGTCGAATCCCCTTTGAGGGTGAATTGTCGTCGGGTGTATAACGTGTTTTTATTCGACGACCTTGAGGGGCCGCTCGCATCACTGACCTCAGTGTGAAACCGGGAAATAAGAGAGGACGTCGGTGAAGGAAGGAGTGGACGGGGGGAGGTGCGTGGGGGGAGGGGAGGAGATGAAGATCTTCATCCTTCTCACTCTCTCCCGTTTGCCTCACCCCTTCAGACCATCTCACTCCCACGAATCTCCAAGTCTTCCAGGGGTTTTTTTTATCCGACTCCTTTTTTTTCCAGGGTAAATGAGCTGAGCAAAAATCACTTTTTTTTTCAACTTCCGGAATTTTCTACGAAAAATGTCCTATTTGGATGATACATGAAATTAGGCGTAACGCGTTTGGAAATGAAGTTATCCTTGGAAAAACGGTGACTTGGACCTCGAAAGAAAATATGGGGACAATTTTGAGGTCGGCAGTTTATAACCTGTTGCCTAATATTTTTCAAACTTCATAAAAATAATAATTTTTTAATGTACCTAGCCTCCAAATAAAATTTTGAGAATTGTTAATTTTTTTAAATAACAGAGAAGGTATAATGAAAAGGTCGCTCAATACCCTCAAATGAGACAAATCCGGGATCAGTTGAACCAGTATTTTTCCAGCGTCAGCCTCGAAAGTATATTCACGGCCTTTTTGTGGCTTGTTAATTCTAAAAAGTTAACATGTTAAAATCGCAAAGATCGTGAACGTCCTCTTTTATGTGGTTAAATGTGTGTTAATTCCGATTACACGATTAAAACGTGTTAATTCACGATTAAACGATTAAAACGTGTTAATTCACGATTACACGATTAAAACGTGTTAATTCACGATTACACGATTAAAACGTGTTAATTCACGATTACACGATTAAAACGTGTTAATTCACGATTACACGATTAAAACGTGTTAATTCACGATTACACGATTAAAACGTGTCAATTCACGATTACACGATTAAAACGTGTCAATTCACGATTACACGATTAAAACGTGTCAATTCACGATTACACGATTAAAACGTGTCAATTCACGATTACACGATTAAAACGTGTTAATTCGCGATTACACGATTAAAACGTGTTAATTCACGATTACACGATTAAAACGTGTTAATTCACGATTACACGATTAAAACGTGTCAATTCACGATTACACGATTAAAACGTGTCAATTCACGATTACACGATTAAAACGTGTCAATTCACGATTACACGATTAAAACGTGTCAATTCGCGATTACACGATTAAAACGTGTTAATTCACGATTACACGATTAAAACGTGTCAATTCGCGATTACGCGATTAAAACGTGTTAATTCACGATTACGCGATTAAAACGTGTTAATTCGCGATTACGCGATTAAAACGTGTTAATTCACGATTAAAACGTGTTAATTCACGATTAAAACGTGTTAATTCACGATTACACGATTAAAACGTGTTAATTCACGATTACACGATTAAAACGTGTTAATTCACGATTACTCGATAAAACGTGTTAATTCACCATTAAAACGTGTTAATTCACGATTAAAACGTGTTAATTCACGATTAAACGTGTTAATTCACGATTAAAACGTGTTAATTCGCGATTACGCGATTAAAACGTGTTAATTCGCGATTACGCGATTAAAGCGTGTTAATTCGCGATTACTCGATAAAAGCGTGTTCTTTCGCGATTAAAACGTGTTAATTCACGATTATGCTATTAACGCGGTGTTAATTCACGATTACGTGATTAACACGTGTTAATTGAAGATCATGAACGACCTCACTCCTCCCTTTTCACTGATAGGGCAACGATTTTTCATAAAATCAAAGATTTGCGGGGGTGTGACCTTCGTTTAGAAAAAAAAATATATATATTCTGGAAGTCAATGTAGAAAACGGTAAAAACCTTTTTAAATATTTATGTCTAAGGTTAACAATCGACGAGGACGATGATATTATTTGGAATGTCGTCTCTTGCCTTTTTATTATGTTTTCCCTTTCTGGTTTATCGGACTTTTTTTTTTCGCCCGCGCCCACTTTTACATACCCTTGAAAAGCTTGGAAAATTAACGACTTGCATGAAATTTTAAAAAAATGCCATTATTTGATGTAAAATTTAAAAAAAAGATTAATTTTCTTTAAAAAAGGAATAGTAATAAAAGAAGATAAAAAATGTTATCCTGACGGACTTGCAAGTATTTCAATCTTGTTCCCTCCGTGGTTGAGTCGGAAGTTAATTGCCCTTCCTCACTTCTTATAGGAGCGATCAAAAAGAGTTGAAAACATTCTGGATTTGCAGTAGGTGACCAAAGGAAGATTTATTTATATTGAAACTGACATGGAAAAAAAGGGAAAAGCATAAGAGGGGGCCGGGAAAGGTAGCCATTAAACGCGTGCTAGACATACTCGAAGCCTTGTTCTATTGCTTACTGTCTTCGGGATATCCTTGCAGAACCTCGGTGCCGTTTAATTTTATTTTTATCCTTTTATTTTACCCCCTTCGCCGCCAGTTCTTGCCCACGAAGCAATTACCAAGATTGTAACCACTCTTTGGACTAAGGAGAATTCTTTCTTTTTCTTCTCTGAAACCGTCAAGGCGTTTAGTCCCATTTTTATGCAGCATTCTTTCTTTTTCATATTAACATAAGAGTCTTCTTTGTAGATCGACAGAAATACTCTGGCGTAATGTCGTCTTATTTGGGATGCCGACGGTCAGGATGGTTGAACAGCAATTATAAATTCCACTTGAAGGATGAACATAAATAGCCTATCCTTATCAAGGATAAAATCATTAGATAGCACACGTTACGATAAAATCCTTCAAAGACGTACTAGGAAACGAGTCAGAATCCGTAAACATCGTTTTATTATGTGAAATCCTAACTTAAAACATTATTATACATAAAAAACATTGAGAAGTTTAGGAAAGACGAATTTGCGAAGGAAGAAAACTAGAACTTTTCAGGAGAGCGGAGAAGATATCAACAGCATTGATACGCCTGAAAGAATTTTTTCTTTTAATAAAAATAAAGACTTCTAATCAAAATATGGGACCACTTGAAAAATGAGCAGAAAGGGTTAAATAATTTTATAAGATTTAAAAAAAAATTAATTTTTTGATCAAATTTTCACAATTTTTGAAAGTCGCATGATTTTGAATCTCCTACTTTGAACGATTTTATATTTATGGTTTTTTTTTCTTTGTTGCAGACGAAAAAGAACAATCCGAACTACATTAAGAGGCCGATGAACGCTTTTATGGTGTGGTCGCAGATCGAGCGTCGAAAACTCTGCGAGAAAAAGCCTGATATGCACAACGCTGAAATTTCGAAGCATCTCGGTAAAGTTTGGAAAACGCTTTCGGATTCTGAAAGGCAACCTTTCATCGAAGAGGCCGAGAGGCTGCGAATGATGCATCTCCAACAGTACCCCGACTACAAATACAGGCCTAGGAAGAAAGTCGTTAAAAACAACGGAATGAACGGTACTCGTCAAAGGAAATCGAAAAAGTACTCAGACACGAACAACAACTCGCATCAAAAGTCGAAATTGAAAATCGAACGTCGAAGGTACAGCGCCAAAGTTCCGACGAGTCCGTCCACACAAGTTCCTAACTCGCCGGAAAGCGCGACATTGTACGACGAGCCGGAAACCGTCGTTAAGCTCGAAGGGGCGGAAAGTTTGAGGATTTTGGATATCATGAAGGAAAATCAGGAGATGAGCCAACCAATTAGCCCTCAGTTAGTCAAAATCGAACCGGGGACCGAACTCCTCGGGAGGACGGTAGCCGAAAACCCTTCCCTCGCCGACCTCGAATCTCTCACCGATCTGCTCTTCACGCCCGATGAACCCCAAAGGATCATGGAAACAGATCCTCTCACCGCTGACGAACTCGACGTCCCCAGGTCGAACCTCCTCTACTTCGGAAGCACCGACATTACCGACATGCTTTTAGAAGTCAACCATCTCCGTTGGCCCGACCACTCCTTCAACCTCTAATCCACATTTCAGCTGCATTTTTCTTGTGATATATGTACGTATTTTTCAACAAAATTAAAACTCGCAGTTTAACAACGTGCAGTAATATTATATTTTGTATTTAGTTTTGTAATCTAAATTTAATAGTATTAGAAAAACGTTGGAGCTAAGGTATTTGATGTTCCTCCTATTCAGCTGCCGCCGCTCCCCTTTGTCACAAAGGTCATGCGAATTTTTCCCTTTTACTTTCAATTCACCGATAAAAACTACTTATTTATTTCGGATTAAAATTTAAAAAACGTCTCAAAGACATTTTTTTGTATAAAGACAGTCTTCCCGTCCTTTGGTGTGATCTTTTTTTAAATTTTTTATTTTCAAGTCTTCTTTTAACTCATTTTATAGTTTAGCTTGTATATTGTGTGTAGATTTTAGATTTTTTATTTACTTTTTTTTTAAACAATATTATTTAAAAGTATGTAAGTCATCGAGTGTTATAAAGCGCTTAGTGTGAAGGCACGTTTATTTTTTCTTTTTTTTTTAAAAAGCGAAATGTGTGATTTTTCGGAGGAAACCGTTGAGTAAACGTGCCTTAAATTGTGGACGTATTTTTTGAGGTGATGTTGAATTTCGAGAAAATACAAAATATTCTCCACATTGAGATGCTCGCCCGGTTTACGCCGTTTGTGCTTCCAAAGGTCGTTCTGGCCCCTTTGGGCTCTTAAGTTAATGAAGAAATCATTATCGACGACTTAAAAAAATTAATTAAGTTTCATTTACCATTTTTAAATGTAATGATCTCAAAGAAATAAAATAAAAAAAAAAGAAAAAAAAAAGAAGAAAAATGTCGTATTGTATAGTGTTTTGTATACCTTTTGTATCCTGATTTTATAATGAATAAATCAGTAAGTGAATTTATTTTGTTTTTTATTACCAATACCTCTTTGTGAATACCAATACTATTGAAAAAAAGCTAGATAACTGCTCTACAACTTTCTTTGAAATGATTTATCTGCCAAAAGATGAAGCTGAAATTTCGAACTTTTTTGGATTTTTGAAGTCCAATATCTCAGGATATAGTTGACGGGTTAGCAGGAGGATTTCAAAGTTTGAAATTTACAGCCTGATTTTGAACCTTTTTTTTGACAGGAAAAGATTCTTTGACAGATTTTGACCCTTTTTGACAAGAAAAGACACTTTTAAGGCTGATTTGGGCCCTGTTTGAAAAGAAAAGACCCTTTTCAGACAGATTTTGACAAGAAAAGAGGCTTTTCAGACAGATTATGAACCTTTTTCGACTAGAAAAGGCCCTTTTCAGCAAGCTTTTGACAAGAAAAGACCCTTTTCAGCCAGATTTTGACAAGAAAAGAGGCTTTTCAGGCAGATTTTGAACCTCTTTCGACTAGAAAAGGCCCTTTTCAGCAATCTTTTGACAAGAAAAGACCCTTTTCAGCCAGATTTTTACCAGAAAAGACATTGTTCAGAACGTTTTGATAAGAAAAGACCCTTTTCAGCCAGATTTTGACATAAAGAAGACCCTTTTTAGCCAGCGGTTGACATACAAAAAAGACCCTTTTCAGTCAGATTTTGAGATAGAAAGAGCCTTTTCAGACAGATTTTGAACCTTTTTGACAAGAAAAGACACTTTTAAGGCAAATTTGGACCCTTTTTGACAAGAAAAGACACTTTTCAGGCAGATTTTGAATCTTTTTCGACTTGAAAAGACCCTTTTCAGCCAGATTTTGACATAGAAAGTGACTTTTCAGACAGATTTTGAACTTTTTTTTGACTAAAAAAGACCCTTTTCAGCCAGATTTTGACATGAAAAGACACTTTTCAGACATATTTTGAAGAAAAAATTCAGAAATCACTTTTTTTTATTGCTTGAAAAACCTCGGGTGATTTGAGGAAATTAAAAAAAATCACATTCATTTCGCACACCCCATTCCATTTAACTAATAACCAAAACCTATTTAAAATTAATTGCGTACCATGATTTATGGCACGGAGTAAGTTTATGGCGAGGGGACTTTTTTTACGGCCGTTCAAGTGGCCGTACTTGAGAGAAAAAATATTATTAAAGAAGGCTTTGCTTCGATTCCGAGTTCTTTCAAGTTTTAAACTTTAGAAGGGGAAGTTTATTTTTCGATTTCGTCCTTTTTAAACTGAAAAATTATCAAATCTAGGAGGCCTATTTAAGACTTAAAGATGAGATGGTGGTTGGAGAAATTCTGTATTTATGCTAAATAAGTTAAAAATCATCTCTGAGGCCTAAGAGTCCGTTGAAATCTGGTTCGTTTTAAAATATGAAAGGCTCCCCCTCGACATTTTTTTTAAAAAACACACTTAACAGCTGTCGTCGGTTTCGTAATAAAACTGAACCTTAGGAGAGAAAACTTTGAAGGTTTGGATAGTTCTATTTTAAACTGTCTATTAAATTATAGATTTGTGCGAATCATTTAAAAAATGGTCTTTTCTTGTCAAAAACGTTCAAAATCTGGCTAAAAAGGGTCTTTTTATGTCAAAATCTGGCTGAAAAGGGTCTTTTCTTATCAAAATCTTTATGAAAAGGGCATTTTTATGTCAAAATCTGGCTGAAAAGGGTCGTTTTAAGTCAAAATCTGGCTGAAAAGGGTCTTCTTTATGTCAAAATATGGCTAAAAGGGTCTTCTTTATGTCAAAATTTGGCTGAAAAGGGTCTTCTTATGTCAAAGTCTGTCTGAAAAGGGTCTTTTTATGTCAAAATCTGGCTGAAAAGGGTCTTTTATTATCAAAATCTTTATGAAAAGGGTATTTCAATGTCAAAATTTGGTTGAAAAGGGTCTTTTTATGTCAAAATCTGGCTGAAAAGGGTCTTTTCTAGTCAAAAAAAAGGTTCAAAATCTGTCTGAAAAGTCTCTTTCTATGTCAAAATGTGGCTGAAAAGGGTCTTTTATAGTCGAAAAGATTCAAAATCTGTCTGAAAAGTGTCTTTTCTTGTCAATATCTGTGTGAAAAGTGTCTTTTCTTGTCAATATCTGTCTGAAAAGTGTCTTTTCTTGTCAATATCTGTCTGAAAAGTGTCTTTTCTTGTCAATATCTGTCTGAAAAGTGTCTTTTCTTGTCAATATCTGTCGGAAAAGTGTCTTTTCTTGTCAATATCTGTCTGAAAAGTGTCTTTTCTTGTCAATGTCTGTCTGAAAAGTGTCTTTTCTTGTCAATATCTGTCGGAAAAGTGTCTTTTCTTGTCAATATCTGTCTGAAAATTGTCTTTTCTTGTCAATATCGGTCTGAAAAGTGTCTTTTCTTGTCAATATCTGTCTGAAAAGTGTGTTTCTTGTCAATATCTGTCTGAAAAGTGTCTTTTCTTGTCAATATCTGTCTGAAAAGTGTCTTGTCAAAAAGGGTCAAAATCTGTCAAAGAATCTTTTCTTGTCCAAAAAAAAAGGTTCAAAATCAGGCTGAACACCCGTTGAAAGACCCCTTTGAAATCCTACAAAATTTTGAGAAAGCAAAATACCACTAAATGTTTAGTAAAGTACATAATTTTAATTATAAGATTACAAAGTTGGGTTTATTTCAGAAATAACTGGTTCTCCGTCCAACTTTTCGATTTGGGGGAGTCTTCTTGTTGCTTCAGATTTCCACATTCCTTCTTCGACTGATTCACACAGCGGATTTCCTGCGTGCCAAAACATACATTAAAAAATAAATTCTTTATACGAAATATTAGGTTTCAAAAATAAAAGTTTAAAATCTCAAAAAAAGGTCCCTTTGTGAAAGAAAACTAGAACTTTTCAGGAGAGAAAGTTGAAGATATCAACAGCAGCGATATGCCTGAACTTTTTTTCTTTTAATAAAAATAAATACTTCCAATAAAAATAAAAATATGGGTCCACTTGGAAAATGAGCGGAAATGGTTAAATAATATAAGAATAAAAAAAAATGAATTTTTTAAAATAATTTCCACCCTCGATTGGGCCCTAACTTGGAAACTATCAATCACATTAATAGTCCAGTCAATCTAAGCCCGAAAAGGCCAAATAAAAGCCGAAACCCGCGCGCTTTGGCGTTTTTAAGGTGATTTTTTTTATTCGTTTTTTCGCAAATATCTCGAAAACCTTTGGTCGTAGGCGAAATAATTTTTAGTACAAAATTAAAGATTTTTGAATTTGCTACAATTTTGAGCTAATAAAATTTTTTGTAGGAACAAACGTATCTGAGCTACGAGGTGGGAAAAAAGCGGGGTTTCTTATTTTGACCTCTGAAGGAGGGAAGACGTCATCTAATCAAAAAAGTGTACTTAATAAAAGCTGTAGAGAATTTAATTACTTTTTAAAAACTACTCTCAAAAGGCAATTAAGGGTAAATTTCAAAACATTCAAAAATTGAAATTTCGAAATGGAAAACCCCATTTTTTTCCCGACTCGTAGCTCAGATACGTTTAGTCCCACAAAAAATTGTATTAGCTCCAAATTGTAGCAAATTTAAAAATCTATGATTTTGTACTAAGAATTATTTCGCCTACGACCATCGGTTTTCGAGATATTTGCGAAAAAACGAAAAAAATCACCTTAAAAACGCTCCTGACTCCTGGTTTCGGTTGGGGACTTTTTTTTTTTTTGGTTAATCAGGGGACCAACCCCTCCACAGTTCCGTAGAGAAACAAAATACCTTATTTTTTCCACCCCCAGGCTTAGATTGACTGGGCTATATGGCCCGAAGAATGCGTTAAATACGATTTATTTATTTACCAATAAAAGAGAGTTCCTTAAGCTCCGGATTTTCTTGAAGTTTCTGAAATTCCGCCCAATCTTTTATCAAATTGTTGTTCATATTTAAAACTTTAAGTTTCTTCAATGCTCCTACTCCTTTCATCTTATCGATCAGATTGTACGAGATCCAAAGCTGCTCCAGAGTCTCCGCCAAGCATTCCTATCGAAGGATTCAAATTTCAATTTTCAAATTTTTCACTTACCAGGCCAGAAAATGACTTGATGTAGTTTCTGCTTAAAGAGAGAATTTTCAGATTTTTCATCCCTGAAAGGCCTGTGATCTTTTCAATCATGTTTGTCGACATTGATAGCTTTCTGAAGAAAAGAACCGTTAAAAATTGAATCATTGGGGTCCCCCAAGGGCCAAAAAGCATAGACCCAGGAAAGCGGATTGAAGTTATCAACAGCAGCGATATGCCTGAACAAATTTTTTCTTTTAATATAAATAAATACTTCCAATAAAAATAAAAATATGGGACCAATTGGAAAATGAGCGTAAATAGTTTTAAATTTTTATCAAATTTTATTAAACTCACTCGCATTTGACTAACTGTGACAGGCTGTTGTCCATTTTTTCAATGGGGAGCCATTGGAACTGAAGGTCTATTTCTAATGCTTCAGATGCTGACTTTTGATTGTGCTCCTCCCATTTTTTCAAAGCTTCCTTGATTGTTGTCGTTTTCGACTGAAAAAGTCATTTTTATAATCAGAAAATTATAGGAATAGTTGGTAAAATCAAAGGTCTGGTTGTTATGGAACCCGCGAAACGTTCCTACCCTGTATATGGTAAAAATTTGGTAAAAATAGGTGGTTTTCTACCGAAATCTCAATTTTTTGGATTTGCCATAACCTCCTCCTCGTTTTGGCTTCTCTTGTCAATGCTGAGTTGAGGCGTATGACGCAAGTCGTAGCAAGTTCAATATTAGTCACATGAAAGGGCAAGGGGCAAATTATTGTGCAATAATCTCACCGCGACCGACCACTATCGAGATTATAAAATAAATAAAATATATCGGCTGTCATGTTTAAATAATACCGCCGCTCTGAAATAAACTCGGCCAGTGTCAATTAAATATAAAACAATTATTTCATCTGGGAAGTAGTCGAGAAAGAAAAAAAAATAATAATATATATATATATATATATAATATATATATATATATTATATATATATATATATATATATATATATATATATATATTAAAATTTTTGTTCATGGATAGCGAAAAAGTAAAGTTGACACAAAGAAAACACAAAAATAAAAGAGATTTATTTATTTTATTTTATTTATATATTTAAAAGAGATTTATTTTTTATTTTAATATATTTCACCGCGTGTGTTTTCTACTTTTTCGTTAAATATATATATATATATATATATATATATATATATATATATATATATATATATATATATATATATATATATATATAATATGATATATAATATATATAATATGGATATATATTATAATATCAGGAGATCGTCCTGATTACGAATTGTATAAGTCTCTAAGCCGAAAGCCTCCGTGAGTCCGACCCCAATAGCCTGCTTTCCTCCGGAAGTCCAATAAAAATAATAAATAAATAAAAATTTAAATTTAAATTTTAAATTTCCTTAAATTTATTTAATTTTTAATTTTTTCAAATAAAAGTTTGATTAGAGTAGACACAAAAAAAATGGAATTTCCCAAATGGTTGGGTACGAAATTGTTATCAATTTTATTCGTAAAAATATCGAAATTTTTTATTTTTTGTTTTCAACTTCATGGAAACAAATTATCAATTATATCGTTATATGAAATAATCTTTATTGGAAACCCTGGTATTTTTAATGCTTTCCATAAGGTACGAACCCCTCAAACGGGAACTTTCTTAATTTGATGAAAATCGATGGTTTCCTGAAAAATCTCCATTTTTTGGTTGGGCGGAACGCTGACGCTACCTTCCTCCATTCTTTGCCACCTCCCCAACCATCTCGACCTTCCCACAACCTCCCATCACCTCCCCTACTTTCCCTAAGGCCCTACCCTGTTATGGTGAAAATTTAGACATATAAAGATCAATGGTCAATTTGACCATAGAGGGTCTCCTTGACGCTTCCCAAAATCCAGGGTTCGAGGGTAATTTGAATAAAAATAGCGTTGAACTACATAAAACATTAAAATCTTTGTTATTAATTTTTATAAATGGTTAAAACATCAAAAACTTACCATAGTAACAAACACAACGCTTCGCTTGTTACTTAGCGACCATCCAAACAACTAATAATTCTATAGAAAAACTTTTAAGCATGATCACAATTTTTAGACTGATGGTCGATGTGAATTTTTTTAATTATGATCTAGTCATATTACAGGAGTCCCATTGCCTCAATCCCCTGGGATATGAGGTACCAGATGGGATTTCTCTATAAATTAAAAACGTTTGATTTTTATTTTCTAAATATAAAAAGGATGAGAGGAGGGGATTTAAAAAAAAGAAGTGAAGCCATGAGAAAAATATTTAGATTGGAATAATCTGTAATTAGGAATCTCGGATTGCCGGGATCACTACCATCCGAAGGGTATAATGGTCGGAAATGAGGCTCTGTGCGTGAATACCTCACGGCTAAAAGGGTGTCCACACTCCGTCGATCGAATAAAAGGATCCCGAGGCCGAACGAAGAAAACGTTCCCGAGTCAACTCGTCCTCTCACTCGATTCTTGGGAAAAAGAGGAATCAAGCAATATCATTGGTCCAACAAGTCAGAATTGCGTCGAAATTTCCGGAAAATTTTTTACGACCCTTCTTAGTCCAGGCAATCTAAGCCCGAAAAGGCCAAATAAAAGAAATAAATAAGGTATTTTGTTTCTCTACGGAAATGTCTATGGGTTGGTCCCCTGATTAACAAAAAAAAAGTGCGCGTTTTTAAGGTGATTTTTTTCGTTTTTTCGCAGATATCTCGAAAACCGTAGGTCGTAGGCGAAATAATTTTTAGTACAAAATTATAGAATTTTAAATTTTCTACAATTTCGAGCTTATACAATTTTTTGTAGGACCAAACGTATCTCAGCTACGAGGTGGGAAAAAAACGGGTTTTTCTATTTTGACCTCTGAAGGAGGGAAGATGTCATCTAATCAAAAAAGTGTACTTAATAAAAGTTGTAGAGAATTTAATTACCTTTTGAAAACATATCTCAAAAAGGAATTAACGATAAATAGGCAGGGGACTCTTGAGGACTTCTTTTTGAGGAAGTAAAAAAATGGTTTTATTTTGCATTTAATTTAAAAAATGCGATTAAAGTACGTGTTTGGATATCCGTAGCTATCTTTTGGTCTTGACAATCGTAATCGACTAACCTCCTTGAAGGTCGAGCCAAAAGAGTCAAACGTTCGAGATGTCCAACTTCCTTCCTCGAACCTTGCGACCCTAATATCTTTCAACGAATAAAAATACGAAGGCAATCAAAAAATTTTGCGTTTTTCTCTCTTATCCGTGCATCGCTTGGATCCAATATAGGGCAATAATATTATCTCTCTTTTTTTTAATAAATTTATCAAAATCATTTCTTTGGGGGGAGAAAACAAGTAGAAACTACAGTTTAGTTATTATTTAAACATCAAACAAAAATGTATAAACGTCATAATTTTGTTCTCGTGTTTTCATCATTATTTTTTTCTGCCAACTCTTTTAACCCACCAGATTTACACCATGGAGGTAAAAAAAAAAAATTAATTTGCTATCAGATTTAATAAATAATTTTTTTTAAATCCCAAAAAGGAGAGAATATAGGGCGCTATGTACCTACTCCTATAGTGGATAAAATAACCTACCTATTTGTATTATAATGATAAATTAAACAATTTTTTTCACGTAATTTTTCTTAATAAATTACGTATTTAATTAATATTGTGGAAAGGCAAAATCCAGGGAATATTAATTTTGTTGAGTTCCCTCCAGAAAAGTTAAAATCCATTACCAATTTATTCAATATGGACCCTTATATACAGATTGATCTCCTTTTATACATATTTTGTTTGGGGTAGATTCGGGGGTTGTGGATTTGGGGTGTAGGAAGGGAGGGGAGGTGATGGGAGAGTGGAATGGTCGAGGAAAGGAGGGGAAGCGATGGTAGTGCTGGGAGGTGCTTTTTGGTGGTGGAAAAGTTGAAATATGCATAATTTTGCCAATTTTCGGAGATTACAGTCTATCACAGAACAAGGGTCATTTTGACCCCCTTCCTAACTATTTAATAAAATAGATTCAATAGGAGAACAATGAATTTCTTATGAGGATGATAAAAATATTTAATAGTTGCAAACTATAATTTTTATAAGATAATAACTAGGATATAGGGCATATCTATAACTCTTCCTCCGTTAAATTGATTTACTTTTATCAGTTGTCTCAATGTCAGTTCTAATCTAATGACGCAATAATAGAAATTATAGAGGAAAATCGTTTCAGAATTAGATTTTTGAGGTTGGAAGAAAAATGTACCCAGGTCAGGTAGATATGGAAGTGGGACCCCCAAAACATTCGACGAAAACTAGAACTTTTCAGGAGAGCGGATGAAGATATCAACAGCAGCGATATGCCTGAAAGAATTTTTTTTCTTTTAATAAAAATAAATACTTCAAATCAAAATAAAAATATGGGACCACTTGGAAAATGAGCGTAAATGGTCAAACAATATATTATATATATTTTTTATATATATGTATTTGTTGTTTGTATATGCAATGTTATATATTATATAAAACTACAAATACAAAAAAATTCAACAATATTATAAGATTTAAAAAAAATTTTTTTTAACAATATCCACCCCTTAAGCCTGTTCTAAACCTAAAACTTTCAACAGTGTAAAATGCTAAAAACGGCAACGTTGGATCAGATTAGGGGAGTTCGCTTTTTGGGGTTGAAGTAAATTTTAGTTGGAAAAATTACCGTCAGGTGGTAGCACTTGAAGACCGGTTTTTAAATTTCGATTTCCCGTTTTTTCTCCGAATCTACTGAACCGATTTTTGATTTCTCAGTCTTATTCGTTCTAGGAAAAATTAATGAAAATTAATGAAAATTAGTATTTTCATGATGTCTCCAAAATTCGTGAGCATAGGATATAAAAGGCTCTTTCAGAAAATATTTTTCAAAACAGTAAAAAATCGCACATGTAGACATCGGTTTATTTTTTTTATGATTGAAAAAAAAATTTATTAAAAAATATTCATTAGATCCGGAGAAAAAGCCGGAATAGTGAATCCACGTGGGTTAGCACAACCTTAATGAAAGACAAACTTTTTAGGAAAGATCCCTGAATTTGGCGCCCTTGACCCAATTTAAAAAAAATTAAATTGTTTATTTAGATTTAGATCTAGAGCCATGCACTCACAACAAATTCTACTGCGGAAGTGATATGTGTATAGAAAGGGTTTGGGTTTGCGATGGGGATGTCGACTGCGCAAACGGTCAAGATGAAAAGGGTTGCCCTCACCATTGCGACGAAGAGAAGAATTTCGCTTGTCTAAGCGAAGGTTGTATACCACTGAGCTGGAAATGCGACGGATCTGTCGACTGCAAGGATGGCAGCGACGAACTGGTTGGTATCTTTCGATAAACATCCAAAAGTTACCCTAAAAATTTAACTTTTTTTAGTTTTGCACGAATGTTTTTTCTACTACTATGTCAACGAGTAGCGCAGAGTGCATGCCTGATGAGTATATGTGCCCGGATGGTGTGAGCTGCGTAAAAAAAAGTTGGTTTTGCGACGGGACCGACGATTGCCCCGATGGCGGAGATGAGACTGTTGAACATTGCGGTCCGGATGCATGCACGCCATCCGAGTTTCAGTGCAAAGAAACCGGGGTGTGCATTCCGGAATCCTTCCGCTGCGACAAAGTCTTCCATTGTTCCGACAAGAGCGATGAAGAAGGATGTGGTATGAAGCTTTTACTCATTTAAAGGCCAGGGGGAAAAAAGATGAAAGTCTCTTTTTTGAGATAGCGCAATCTATGAAGACTACCATCTGGTAGAACAACAAGGGGAAAAAAGATGAAAGTCACTTTTTCGATTAATATAGCGCAATCTAGGGGCTATGAACATCTGGTAGAACAACAATCCATTAAAATAATAAAATGCACATTTTTAGAAGTGGCCATATGTGAAATTCCGGGCGCATGTTCCCACATTTGCGTCGTCGAAAAAGAAAAAGCGAAATGTGATTGTTTAGAAGGTTACATTCAGGACCCAAACGATCATACACGGTAAGGAACCAAAAGATTTGCAGTCTTCAAGAAATGTGAAATATTTATTCTTGAAAAGTTTACATCCTAATATAAAACTAATTTTTATAAAAATGTCACACTATTACAGCATTTTGTTGAAAAAAAAATGAGGTGCTAAAAAGAATGCATGACCATAAGTTAATGCCATCTTGGCGTACTTTCCAAGAGGACGCAAAAGGTGTAACTTGTATTTCTTGATCATCTCGCTCATTTCATGACAAAAATGAAATGATACCATATTCCAGGTGTCTTGCCAAGCCTGGACATGGAAGTCTTCTCTACTCGAGAAAACATGGTATTCGAAAAATCAATTTGGACATTGAAGAAATCTCATCAGTCGTCAACGACTCGCAATCAGTAATAGCTTTGGATTACGATTACAAAGTTGGATTGATCTTCTGGAGCGATACTTCTGAGAAAAAAATATACAAGTATGCATTTTGATGAGCACAAAAAAAAATGATTTTTTTTTAGATCTTATTTGGACAGCGGAGATCAAAAAACGGCTGTGATCAACAATGAAATCGTGCAGAGTGATGGTTTGGCAGTGGATTGGATTTATAAGCGGATATACTGGACGGATACTGGAAAAAATACGATAGAAATGGCAAACTATGATGGAAATATGAAAAAAACAATAATTGAGAGTAGATTAGATGAACCGCGAGCGATTGTCTTGGATCCTTTGGATGGGTATGACATTTTGAAAGAGAAACGTATTAATGTCTTCTAGGTGGATGTATTGGAGCGACTGGGGTAAAGAGCCGTGTATTGAGAAAGCGTGGTTGGACGGATCACACAGGGAGAGGATCGTAATCGAAGGCGTGAAATGGCCGAATGGCCTCGCCTTAGATTTGGTCAAGCAGAGGCTTTATTGGGTCGACGCGAAACTCAACGCCATCTCGTCTTCAGACTACGATGGTTCGAGTAGAGTCGTCGTTTTGAGATCTTATGATACACTCTTCCATCCATTTTCGATCACCATCTTCGAAGACAACATGTTCTGGAGCGACTGGGAATGCAAATCCATTTTCAAAGCTAACAAGTTCAACGGGCAAAACGCCACAAGCATCACATCATCGTTGGTACTTCCCTTGGCATATTCAAATTTTGAAATCTTCTTGGGAGGAATTTCATTTTAAAAAACAGTTCAGACTTCAGAGGGTAGTTCGTATAGGGAACGAACTTCTAGACCTGACTATTGAAAATGAAGGTCCTCGACATCTCTACGTGCTCTAAATTTTTTGTTTTTTAATCCTAAAAAGTTGTAAAACAACTCGTTTCTTCAGAAATCTTGTCTGAAGGGTACCTACTCGATTTTTGAAGGCCGGTTTTAAGGACATTAGGGTCCGCAAGAGCTGTAAATCATTTATACATATTTCGAGATACCCTCCAGACATTTTTTAAGTAACGAGTGGTTATACAACTTTGCTTTTAAAAATTTATAATTTTACGATAAGTAGCATTTTTGGTTGAAATCAAGGCCCAAAAATTGAATTGGGGCTGTGGGGGGCTAGATAGGCCCAATGGGGACGAGGAAGTAATTGGGGGATGATGTGGGGGAAGTTGGGTGTTTGAGGTTAGTTGGGTTTAATAGGGAATGGGGAGCCAGGAATTTCATCATTTTAGCTTTAATTTAATATTCGAATACAATTTAACTTTATAATGGCACCAAATATTAATAATCATGCCATAATTTTACTAAAAACGTAATTTAAAGGCCTTTGAACCTAAAAATAATGATTTTTAAAGCCAAAATTGGGTTTGTTTAGAGCGCACTGATAACGTATCAGCTTTCGTATAGGTTATGTAAATTTCTGCCTCTTTATAGTCCAGTCAATCTAGGCCCGAAAAGGGCAAATAAAAAACATAAATAAGGTATTTTGTTTATCTACGGAAATGTGTAGGGGTAGGTCCCCTGATTAACCACAAAAAAGTCCCCTACCGAAACCCGTGAGGATTGGCGTCTAGAGCGTTTTAAGGTGATTTTTTTTCTTTTTTTCTGCAATATCTCGAAAACCGTTGGTCGTAGGTGAAATAATATTTAGTACAAAATTAAAGATAATTAAATTTTCTATAATTTTGAACTAATATGATTTTTTCGTAGGAATAAACATTTCTGAGCTACGAGGTCGCAAAAAAACCGGGGTTTCTATTTTGACTTCTACAGAAGACGTCAGTCATCTAATCAATAAAGTGTACTTAATAAAAGTTGTAGAGAATTTAATTACCTTTAAAAAACAACTCTCAAAAAGCAATTAATGTTTACTTAGTACACCTTTTTGATAGGATATCCCCTTCCTTGATTTTTTCCGACTTTTCTAAAATCTGACTTTTTTCATAGGAAAAACTCGAAAATCCCGGTTTTTTGTCGCCTCGTAGCTCAGGAACGGTTGGTCTTGCAAAAAATCTTATTAAATCAAATATGCAGCAAATTTTATAGGCTTTAAATTTGTTTTATAAATTTTTTTGAAATTTCAATTTTTGAATGAAAAAATTTTTTTTTTTAATTTTTTGAAATTTACCCCCACCCATGCCGATTGATCGTAAATTGTTTTTTGAGAGATCGTTTTTAAAGGTAATTAAATTCTTTACAATTTTTATTAAGGACACTTTTTAGATTAGATGACATCTTCTGTCCTTTAGAGGTCCAAATAAAAAAAAACCCGGTTTTTTTGCGACCTCGTAGCTCAGAAACGTTTGGTCCTACAAAAAAATAATATTAGCTCAAAACTATAGCAAATTTAATTATCTTTAATTTCGTGCTAAATATTATTTCGCCTACGACTAACGGTTTTCGAGATATTGCAGATAAAACGAAAAAACGCTCTATAAAAAATTTTTTTCTATAAAATTTCTCTGAAATTTCTGGTTTTTTGAAATTTTATGGCATTATAGAAAACCTCTAGCACAGAAAAATAAAGGGACGAGTGCTACCATCTCTTTGAGTAAATGAGAACTAAACTATAAAGGAGAATTTTACTTTATAGGTTCACCATCCTAATGTTGTGCACGTTTATCACCCATATCGTCAACCTGAGGGTGTAAACCTTTGCGAAAAGGCAAGAATGCAATGTTCTCATCTTTGCTTTCCGACACCTCGAGCTTTCTGGAACGTCGCGCACGTTGCGACATGTTCATGTCCGGACGGTTACATTCTCGAAAGCGACCAAACCAACTGTAACCTTCCTGGTATCGTTTTTCGGATATTTAATTTATTTCAGGTGGACACCTTGTGAACGTGACCAGGACATCCCCAGAAAAGAACAACGACAGTATTATACTATTGAGTATTATTATTTCAACTGTATTTATCGCCGTGATCGTTCTAGCATTTGTAAGTAGTTTACTCAGGGGCGGACTGGCCCGGAGGGGGCGGGTGGACAGAACCCACCCGCGCCCCCCCGTGAATACATAGAGGCCGGTCATTTTAGCGTTATTTTTGCTCAGTGGCTCCCAAACTGGTTTTTTTTTCCTGCAAATATCCCCAAAAACCATTTTTAGAGCCTAATTTTCGTCAAAAAACCTCGAAATCAACATTTTTGAAGCCTAATTTTCGTCCAAAAACCTCGACATCGACATTTAAAAAGACAAATTTTGGTCAAAAACCTCAAAATCAACATTTCTAAAGCTTAATTTTGGTCAAAAAACCTCGAAATCAACATTGATGAAGCCTAATTTTCGTCCAAAAACCTCGAAATCAACATTTAAAAAGACAAATTTTGGTCAAAAACCTCAAAATCAACATTTCTAAAGCTTAATTTTGGTCAAAAAACCTCGAAATCAACATTGATGAAGCCTAATTTTCGTCCAAAAACCTCAAAATCAACATTTAAAAAGCCTAATTTTGGTCAAAAAAACCTCGAAATCAACATTTATGATGCCTAATTTTCGTCCAAAAACCTCAAAATCAAAAAACATTTTAAAAGCTAAAATTTCGTCAAAAAACAAAAATAAAAAAAAACCCTCAAAATCGACATTTAAGATGCCTAATTTTCGTCCAAAAACCTCAAAATCAACATTCATAAAGCCAAATTTTCGTCAAAAACCTCGAAATCAACATTTATAATTGCCTAATTTTCGTTAAAAAAAAACCTCAAAATCAACATTAAATTGACAATTTTTCGTCAAAAACCTCCAAATATTTTTGTCAAAAAATCTCAAAATCAACGTTTTAAGTGCAATTTCTTTTGTCAAAAACCTCAAAATCAACATTTAAAAAGCCTAATTTTGGTCAAAAAACCTTGAAATCAACATTAATGAAGCCTAATTTTCGTCCAAAAACCTCGAAATCAACATTTATGATGCCTAATTTTCGTCAAAAAACCTCAAAATCAACTTTAAATTGACAATTTTTTGTCAAAAACCTCAAAATCAACATTTCAAAACCCAAATTTCATCCAAAAACCTCAAAGTTAACATTCAAAACTTTGGGGGGGGGGCAAAGGATTTAATTTGGTTAAAAGGGGGGCGCACTGTGAAAAAGTTTGGGAACCTCTGTTTTTGCTGAATATATTTTTCTAAGAGCCAATTTTCTGTCAAAATTTTCTGCGCCCCCTTAACTGAAAACCCACCCACACCCTAAGGTCCCAGTCCGCCCCTGAGTTTACTAAATCAGATTTCTAAAAAAATTTATTTATGATCTTTCCCAGGGGTTCTACGTTGCCTACCATCGTTGCTTCAAAATGAACGACCGAGGAACTAACTACAATAATCCCATTTATAGAAAAACGACCGATGAAGGATCGCCAACATCGATTGAGCAAGTAACCATCTAGAAATTGAAATAAAAAAACGACGCAGTACCTAACCTATAGAAATAATAACATAATTTAATAATTTCTAGCGGTGACAAAGTGATATTTTATGAATGTGTAAATTTGTAAATTATTTAGTTTTAATTTTTTTTTGTACTGGAAAAATAAATGTACATAATATTAAATTGCGTTTAATTCATCAATTTAAAGTATTGGTCCTGGAGCTTGCCCAGAGACGAACTTTCTCAAAGGTCTACAGATTTCGGGGGATCCATAAATTTCACCCAAACACATTATAATTATTTAATTAGTTAATAATTAATTTATAGAAAAACATTTTTTCGGTCATAACTTTAATTTGGTGATAATTTTATGAAAATGGGACTAATTTCACTCAAACACATTATAATTACCTAATTAGTTAATTAATTAATTAAATAATTTTTGAGAATTTTTTTTCAATTATAACTTGAATTTGGTGATAATTTTATGAAAATGGGACTAATTTCACTCAAACTCAATATAATTACCTAATTAGTTAATTAATTAATTAATTAATTTTTGAAAAAAAAATTTTTTTTGCAATCATAACTTGAATTTGGTGATAATTTTATGAAAATGGGAAATTTAAGTTAATTAGTCAAAATTACCTAATTACATAATTAATTACCTAATTAGTTAATGAAATTTAATCGGGATCACGTGAAGATTATTTGGTTAAAATTTGGTGAAGATCGGACCGGTAGAAAGCCCGTAGCACATTTTTGCAAACTTTAGACAGACATATCTCCGCCATTTTGTCGAATTTCAAAAATCGCTCTCGTCACTTTCAAGATATCCACGAAAGGAAGATTGTGTGAAAATTTCGTGAAAATCGGATGAAAATTGTGGCCGTGAAGTGTTCCGGAAAAAAAGGCGACGGACGGACGGCCGGACGGCCGGCACCACAGACAAAGTGGGTCAGTTTGGGTCAGTTTGACCCAAGGGGGTCTGGAAGACCCTCCCCCAAAAACCCGAATCCGACGGTATTACAATAACTTCTCATTGAGAAAGTTAAAAAAGAATTTAACAGGGAAAAGATGACGACAAAATAAGAAGTTTTAAGTTTTATTTACAATTATATATTATGTATTATTTACATAACAGGTTTAAAACATTTAAAAAGAAGCAATATTTTTAACAAGTGAAGATTTTTTTTTAAATATTCAGTAAATCTAGTAAAAATTGCGAAAGTTCAAAATTCACTAAAAATTTTTGAAATATTAACAATAGCATGATTATGAACACTAATAATATTGAAGAGGGTTTTAATTTAAAAGTTATTTTTATAATTTTCAAAATATAAAAATAACTTTTATACTCAACACCTCTTTTTGATTTCCAAGGGGGTTTCGACATATCAACAAATTTGGGTTGTAACTACATAAAATTCTACTTTTTTTTGGATAATATTGTCAATATTTCATTTTCAGACAAATAATATACGACCGAATTCTTTTAAAAGCTACAACCCAAATTATAACGCACTTATCACTTTTGTCCATAACGATAAAATAGAAAATTTTATTTAAAAAAAATTAACAAGGAAGATTTTAAAAAAATGCCATCGATAATAAAACATTCAGTCTTTTTCACAAAGATTAAAGCATAATAAGCCTTTTCATAAAAATATAAATTTGATCAACAAGAGTACAAAATTCGAAATTTCAAAAGCACAAAAATACTTAGAAGTAAAACACAGATAAAATTTGTAGCAAATGAGCTTGGATGGATGCTGAACCAAATAAAGCATTGTGCGAATAAGAATAGATGTGATAAAAAAAAATCTATAAAAAAAAAGTTAAATAGCATATATATATTTTAAATATGCAAACATAAAGAAAAAGACATTTTTTTATATTACTTTGTTCATTTATAGTTCTTTGGTTTTTAATAATCAGGAACTCTTTTTCTAATGAAATGGCTTATTCTGTGGGAAAAAATTAGTTAAAAATTATTTTTTGCAGTATTAACCCATTTGTTGGGCAGTCTATACCTTGAATCTTCATTGGAATTTTGTGGTGTCTCTTATTAGTTCTTAAGTAATGCACTAGGTTTCCAATAGTTAGTCCCAGGAAACCTTTTGTTATTCCAATTTTGCTGGGAGAGTAACTTTTGAATTTTTTAAATACTTGGCACCCCTAAAATGAAATTTATTGTAACAACCGCCATTGAGCCATCATGTAAAAAAATTTGATTTTCGATAACAATTTATTTTTTTCTATCCAAATAGACAATAATGAGCAAATAGAAAAGGCGCTGATAAAACTTAAATAGAATAAATAATTTAAATAAAAATAAAAAAAAATAAAAAAAATAGGTCGTAAATTATCACATGTCCGTTACGTGATTTTTATTATCTTTTTCCTCTGATCACGTCTTCTCTCACTTTCGGCGGCGTTTTGGGTTCGAAACTCACGAAAAGCAATCTAAAATCATATTTTTTTCCATTTTTCGCAACTTACCAGATCCTCATTATCAGGAACTCGCGATATTAAATCTAATACTTCATTATTAGGAATGGTGTGAGGCCTCAGTAGCTTTCGTGAAAATTTGTTCACCCCCCAGATTAAAATAAGGTATCTCACAGGAACAAAATATAGGACGACAGTAATTACAATCAATATTATCACTGCTAGGTAACTTAAAAATGGAACGGTGAAGTTGAAAGTGCTGCAAAATAAACGATTAAAACCGTTCGATTAGTAATATAGGTTATATAGGTTAAAGTATATAGGTTATAGTATATAGGTTATAATACAATTGAATACTCACTTTGTAACACTTTCCCCCAATGTTGCAATGTATCCAATGGAGTTTTGAACAATTTGCGTAACTTCTTGGATAGCTTGCAACCTTTCTTTTAAACTCTTTTTTTCTTCCTGGAACAATCAAAAAAATGAGTAGGGAAGGTGAAGAAGGTGGTAGGGAAGTGGGGGGAATGTTGGGGGAAGTGGGGAGGAAAGGAAGTGATGGGAAAGTGGAGTATAGAACAGACCTTATCTTTATCATCTTCGTCTTCTTCTTCGTCTCCAAACGGTTCATCGTCTTCTTCACTTTGATTCCAGGTTCCGGTCACTTTCTGAACCTAAAATCTCCATTAATCCACCAAAATCTCTCAAAAAAAACACTCACGATGTAGCACTTAAGAAAAATGAGAAGCATCATAGCCGGTGCCATGTAAGGTTCAAAATAGTAACACATAAGCACGAAAAAAACAAGAGCGATTATACTCTGAAAAGTGGAATCCCATTCAAAAAGACCCCTGAAAATCAAATATTAGTATTTTTTCAAAAATAAAAAACTCACTCGATATATTTCGAAATGTCATAACACCACAGGATGATACTCTTAAGCCTCATGACGTTTCTTACAAATATTTGACGTTTGAATTTAATTTCAGGCTGCATAAATTTCTCTTCTTTTGGATTTATGATTCGGATGCATGCTCTGATCTAAAGAAAGTTTTTTTTAAATAAAAAGCGACTGGGAATGGAAAACCCACCCACACCCTAAGGTCCCAGTCCGCCCCTGACTGGGATGTACTTACAGGGTTCCAGACGACTGATAGTTCCAAGTAGATCTGCGGACAATTCCCTTTCGCTCGGCCAAAAAGTTTTTTATCTTTCAACGCATACCATCGTTTTTCGTTGTTCCGGATCCGAAGAAGAGGAATCGCTACTTTTCCCAAAAACTCAACTTTGTGATCTCTATCTTCATCGTAAACAGTTATTTCCAGCACCGACGTTATGTCTTTGACATTGCTTAAAATGCTGTATTTTTAATAAATCTAATGGGGACTTACAAAGTGAAAATTTTTTGCCATGAAGGGGAAAGTGTTTTGTACTCTGTTTGCGTTTGTAATCTCGAGTTGACCAACTCGAGGACGCAAAAAGGATCCGATTTCCCTCCCAGATCCGCTGAAGCCAAACCCTGAGCTTTATACACTCGGACAGTCAAATGCCCAACATCTTTAAGATTCTCTAAACTTCTTAAAAGGCACTAAAATCAAAAAATAATACAAGCACCTCATTAAATTTCAACTTACATATCTACTTTCTAATAAATGTCTTTCTTTAGGGCTTTCGTCATAGGCGGTTAAATCCGAAATCGTTTCCGAAGCCGTAGTCCCGCTGATAGTTAACAAAAGGAAAATGTCGCCGCTGCATTCATCAAGCGGCTGTTTTATTCTGTGCGTCTTTTCTCTTTCAAGCATCGACAAATCAATAACGCACCTAATTTAAACAAAATTATTATATTTTTTGGTTCAAACTACAAACCTGCCGATGAAGTCTTCTTTGGATCTATCTTTATCCCAAACAGTGACTTCCAGCTCCTGTGACTGGTCATCATACAAATGCAAGTCGAACTGCTCAAGCCAACTCGGATTTATCGTTTTAGTGACTACTTTACTTTTATATTTTTCATTACCAAGCCTAAAAATTTAAATTTAATTATGCACCTTAAAATATTCACTTTGTTACCTAAACTTAACATAAGGATCACAAAGTCCATCACTATTAAGAGGAGGTAAATTTTTCCCTTCGATTAACGCAATGGTAACGACAGAGCTCCATATTTGACTTTTAAGCCTTCGATTTATATCTGAGATTTTGCTATTTCTTTGAAAGTACTAAAATTCAACATGAAATTTAAGCTTTATATAGGTTATAAGATGTACCTGTTCTTTGTCTTCTTGGCTTTTAGGACATAGTGTTACTGTAAGATATAGTTCACCTAAATAGTCGGGTTTTCCAGGATCTTGGAGTGAAAGGACGATTTCGGTGGATTTGCCAAGTTCCAATTTTGTAAGATCGAGGTAAGCAGAGCCCATGAAATCATCCTGAAGTCCCCAATCATAATCGAAAACCTGAGAAAACAAAAATTCATTTTTTGTGATTTTTGTGATATTAATAGATGAAACTAATATATGTGGGGGTGATAGAGGGTGTTGGGGAGGTAGAGAGCGGGGGAGGTAGAGGATGGGGGAGGTAGAGGGTGGGGGAGGTAAAGGGTGGGGAGGTAGAGGGTGGGGGAGGTAGAGGGTGGGGGAGGTAGAGGGTGGGGGAGGTAGAGGGTGGGGGAGGTAGAGGGTGCTGGGAAGGTAGAGGGTGCTGGGAAGGTAGAGGGTGTTGGGAAGGTAGAGGGTGTTGGGAGGTAGAGGGTGTTGGGGAGGTAGAGGGTGTGGTGGAGGTAGAGGGTGTGGGTGATGTAGAGGGTGTGGGGGAGGTAGAGGGTGTTGGGGAGGTAGAGGGTATGGTGGAGGTAGAGGGTGTGGGTGATGTAGAGGGTGTGGGGGAGGTGTAGGGTAGGGGGGAGGTATAGGGTATTGGGGAGGTAGAAGGTATGGGGGAGGTATGAGGGTGTTGGGGAGGTAGAGGGTGTGGGGAGGTAGGTGTTGGGGAGGTACAGGGTATGGGGAGGTAGAGGGCGTTGGGGAGGTAGAGAGCGGGGAGGTAGAGGATGGGGGAGGTAGAGGGTGGGGAGGTAGAGGGTGGGGGAGGTAGAGGGTGGGGGAGGTAGAGGGTGCTGGGAGGTAGAGGGTGTTGGGGAATGTAGAGGTGTTGGGAGTAGAGGGTGTTGGGAGGTAGAGGGTGTGGGTGATGTAGAGGGTGTGGGGGAGGTAGAGGGTGTTGGGGAGGTAGAGGGTATGGTGGAGGTAGAGGTGTGTGGGGATGTAGAGGGTGTGGGGGAGGTAGAGGTAGGGGGGAGGTAGAGGGTGTGGGTGATGTAGAGGGTGTGGGGGAGGTAGAGGGTAGGGGGAAGGTATAGGTATTGGGGAGGTAGAAGGTATGGGGGAGGTAGAGGGTGTTGGGGAGATAGAGGGTGTGGGGAGGTAGGTGTTGGGGAGGTACAGGGTATGGGGGAGGTAGAGGGCGTTAGGGAGGTAGAGGATGTGGGGGAGTTAGGTGTTGGGGAGGTAGAGGGTGTTAGGGAGGTAGAGGGTGGGGGTAGGTAGAGGATGTGGGGGAGTTAGTTGTTGGGGAGGTAGAGGGTGTGGGGAGGTAGGTGTTGGGGAGGTACAGGGTATGGGGGGAGGTACAGGGTATGGGGGAGGTACAGGGTATGGGGGAGGTAGAGGGCGTTGGGGAGGTAGAGGATGTGGGGGAGTTAGGTGTTGGGGAGGTGGAGGGTGTTAGGGAGGTATAGGGTATGGGGGAGGTAGAGGGTGGGGGGAGGTAGAGGGTGTTGGGAAGGTAGAGGGTGTTGGGAAGGTAGAGGATGTTGGGAAAGTAGAGGGTGTTGGGGAGGTAGAGGGTATGGGGGAGGTACAGGGTATGGGGGAGGTAGAGGATGTGACCCCAAATTTTAAAGAAAGTTAGAGTTAAAAAATAACATTTTAATTTAACTACCTTTAAATGCAATGGGATGAATGGATCCTCTATCGGTATCGTAAAACTTTCATCCCATACAGGATTTAAATCTCTATAAATAATTTTTGATTTAAATAATAAACGTCCTTGAACTTTGAATTTGACGTATGGGTCACTAGTACCTGAAAAAAAAATTAATTTAAGGTAGAATTGAAAAGCTATGACGTACCACTTTTATCTCTAGCTATTAAGTCTTTTCCTCGTTTTAAGTAAACCCTAAGTTGGAAGAAAGAATGTTGTCGAAGTGCAGATTCTCTACGCCTCTTGGATTCTTCAGCAGCCTTAAGACAAAGAATCGTTAATTGATAGCCACGGTTGTTCTAATAAAATCATTACAAGGACTGAAGGGTCAGGCTTCACTAATAAGTCAGGTACAGGTTGCTCTTGGGACACAGCAGCAACGTTTTCTCCTACTAAATAAAACAAAAAATAAATGAAATTTTCAGATTCCAATGAAATATTCACCGGTCAATCTTCGGCGTGGGGATTGCGTGAGAGGAGTGACGCTGCTGCTGTGTTCGGATGAGTTGTCCGCCGCGTAATCCGTGCTGTAGCTTTCCTCCTCGCCGATTTCACCTCTTTTCCTCTTCCTATCACGGCTTCTCCCTCGGGTCCAGCGTTCCTAAAGTTCAAAATACGATAACCAAAAAAATAATAAATTTTCCAAGGATGCAATCTACGGATAACGATGTCTATAATGTAAAAAGGTATCAAAATGCAAACAAAATATGAAAGGTTTTGTGACGGGTTCTTTTCAAAAACGTCCATTTTTCACCTCCCCACCATCAACCCTAAAATGCTAAACCTTCGTATTTTTTACGACTACGTGCATTCTTCGAAAAAAGGTAATAGGTGATTCCCACCGGAACTTGCAACTAAAAAATCATAAAATTCGGCCCAAAAATGGTAGTAGATATAGGTAGTAGACAATTGCCAAATTATTACATACTTTTTTTTTCACGCAATAAGAAAAAAAGAACTATTTTTAACACCAAACTAATGGATTTAAAAAAAAATCTAATGAATAATTTAAGGCTAAGTTGAAAATAAAATTTCTAAGATCTAACTAAATTTTGCATAGAAGAAAAACAAAGTTTTCATACTAATTATTCAGAAAGACTAACTCGGAAATTGTTTTTCCATAATAAAAAGTTCTGAATTCCTCCGCCGGCGGTCATCTTTGTAGGTAGTTCACGTCTCATAAAATCTATAATTCAATTAATCAATATTTTGGGGTTTTTTGTATAAAAAAAAATGTTTGATGGGCCTTGTGTTCAGACATTTAAAAAGAACTAGAACTTTTCAGGAGAGGGGATTGAAGAATATCAACAGTAGCGATATGCCTGGAAGAATTTTTTCTTTTAATAAAAATAAAGACTTCTAATCAAAATCAAAATATGGGACCACTTGGATGAGCGGAAATAGTTAAGTAATAATTTTATAAAATTAAAATATATATATATATATATATATATATATATATATATATATATATATATATATATATATATATATATATATATATATACACACTAATTACCTACTTAAAAACCGAAAATTCCTTAAAACCTCAGTTTCACCGCCTTCGGAGTCCTAGTCCCGACTAGAGTAAATCACCATGTTTACCATTCCCCACCACTCCTAGGACCTCTCAATGGCCCACCGCCAAAAAATTCGCGCAAACCTTTTACCAAGATTCGGACTTAAACAAAACTAAAAAGTTTACATTCGCTCATCGTATACATCGATTTCAAAGGCCAACATCAATAATTTATTTTAGACTTACTTTTTAACCTTAGGAAGGAAAAAAATTTGTGTCAGTGTATGCATGGTTCAGATTTTAAAATGTCCATATTTTATAGATTAAAATGGCAGTAAAATTAGGATTTAATTTTTCGAGAGAAGCGTTCGGTTTTATGAATCAAAATTTCAGAAAACCGCAGAAAATTATGAAAGTGGTTTTTCCTAATGTATGCTTATGGCCTATAAATTACAATCTGTTCTTCCTTGAGGCTATGAAACGAGAAGATTTGTGGCAAAAAGCATGTTTTTAAAAATTTGAATACTCAGAAAAGGAAATTGAAAGGAAGATAGTGTATGTGTGATCGAAATGGACTAGGTAGGGGTACCTACATAGCCGCAAGGATGTTGGGGGATTTTACCTCATCCTAACCTTGATGGAGGTGAAGAAGGAAGTCGTTCTGCTCGCCAGCGTGTTCTGCTCGCCGAGTTCCGAAGCACTTTTCGACAAGTGCTTCGCCAGCACGCGTCCGTCCTGCTCCTCATCCATCTCTAGTTCCGAAAACAATTTATATATAGTGTATATAATATATATATGTTGGCTTAAGATAAGCCCAAGGGCCCCAGGGCCACCCCCAGCCTTGGAAACGGCTTCGGTGAGTGCTGAACCGACGTTGTCCGACATGATAAAATGGTCCAGGCAATGGAAACGGGCTAGTTCACTTCCTTACTTTTCCCACTATCACTTTTAAACTAAAAGATAAGCCAAGAAAGATCCAAGATCACCCAAAACAGATCAAAGTGACTCGCACGGCAACCCACGTGGGTTAACCATCACTCTTCAATAACAAACATGGCGACCCAGTACCCACCCGGTCTTCAACCGGCAGTTCACAACCGGTGGGCACCGGCACAACCTCCGGCTTCGTCCTTATCAAAGGCGAGCGGCCACCCTTTTCTCTTATCATTTGAAATAACTTTTGGGAAAAGCAAGAATGCGAGCATATGACGACACGAAAGCACGTGTTTCCCGTCCATTTGACCAAAGACATGTCGTCACACCACGACTTATATATATTATATATAAAATAAGAATATAAAGGATAAAAAAAAGAGCAAAATTATTAGTTCACACTCTTTTGTCTAAAAGCCTCTAGACGTCCTTGGGCAACTAAGTCAATTTCCATTAAGCTGAGGAAGTACATAAAAGTAATGGCTTAACTAACCGATTCGGCCAAACACGAAATGGCTTCGGTGATAAATAAGAACTTAAGGGACTCTTTTTATCTCTTTTTATCAGGTTAAGCGTTAGTTTATTGGACAAAAGAGTTTGGTAATTTTTGTTCAACAAACTGCTTCATAACCTTTCAGAAGGTGCTTGGCTAAAACCATGGTTTTTCGTTTGAGGATAACCAGAGAAATGTGGGAAATCCAGAGCTTTGTAAAAAGTACAAAATGCCTTTAACTTACCTCTCTTTCGGAGTTTCTTCAAATATACTTTCCATTTGATGTTGCCTGAGAACAAAACAAACGAAAAATTGCTAAAATCTTTTATTTTATTTAAAAAAAAAATTTAAAAAAAAATGTTAAAATTTTTTTTTTTTAAATCGAATCGTAAGTCTTTCATTACCTATACCTGTTGAAAATGTAAATTTTTATTGTTCTGACCTCCACTCTATCAGTCACTATGTTCCGTTCACCAACATCGATCCTCTTTCGCGACTATTAATAGACAAGAAATTTCCGGATCATGAAGAATTAATTAATGTGTTGCCATTTGGGTACATCATCGCTAATGGTATCGATATTCAATGAACGTTTATTCGCTTTGAGTGACAGAATAATCGAGTCCTCGAATTGATTTCGAACTTAATTAAATAAGAAACTTCGTTGAAGTCAAGATTATAGAAAATACGCTTTATTAAACAAGAAGTTGATAAGCGATCGCTTGATGCCATGGGAAATTACAAAGTTGAAACGTTAAATCGTTCTATGGATTAAATAATGGAGTTATTGAGTTGTCCAAAGTTAAGGGAGCGTTTAAATTCCAAGTTGTGAACATGGTTTGACACAGGAGGTTAAACCCACCCGGGGGTTTTCGATTTTTGTTTCTTTTTTCACCCCAGACTTTTGACCTGACGAAAAATTTACCGAAGTAAACTCCCCTTGGATTTTAGCAAGGAATCGATTGAGTTCAATAACTTTTGGATCCGACATACAGGGTGCTCTAGAATGACCCTAACTTCGTTATTTTATATGCAAACCCTATATTTTGACTATGGAAATCGATTCTATGCTTGATTTCCAGTAACTTTTACTTAGAACGCTTTTTTAATAGGATCAAACGGAAGGTGGCACTGTATTCGTAACACCGGAATGTTTGGTCCTATTAAAAAAGCGTTGTAAGTAAAAGTTACTGGAAATCAAGCGTAGAGTCGATTTTCATCATCAAAATATAGGGTTCGGATATAAAATAACGAAGTTAGGGTCATTCTAGAGCACCCTGTATGTCGGATCCAAAAGTTATCGATGCCAATCGATTCCTCAGTAAAATCAAAGGGGGGTTTACTTCGATAAGTTTTTTCGTCAGGTCAAAATTTAGGCAGATAATTGGCTGCTCCACCAAGTGGCAGAGTGGATTAAGGCATGTGACCCTTGACTCTTATGATTTTGAATTCGCGACATGGCCGTGAAGGTCTCATCGCCCTCATCGTTTTCTTATTCGGGCCCTCTAACGAGAGTAACGATATCGATCTCGATTCTGGCCCAGTTTCGTTATCATCCCAAACTTCTCTTCCTTTTCCAAGCGTCCTTATGCTTCCATGAAAAGCCCTGTATAATTCAGCAATTAACACATCAGAGACCCTTCCGCTCTTAAACCTCATAACGTATTAAATATGCGTCCCATTTACAAAATGGGAACATCCTAGAATAATCCCTCTTTCGGGCAAAATCAAATCAGAAATAAAGGTTTTTCTAGCTTTCAATAACCAAATCTGC